>CM061062.1:129016114-129217853 GCA_030762895.1 Sophora flavescens | reverse complement strand
TTGAGTGGACTGATGCGTACTAGTGTGAGGCTAGTTTTGTAGAGTTGAAAAGGAGGCTTACAACATTTCATGTTCTGGGCCTTGCCAATCTATTAGTACCGCACGTACTACGATGCATCATATCGTAAAGCCTAGGTCAGATCCTCATGTAAAATGGAAAAATGGTGGCGTATGCCTCTAGACAGTTAAAAATACATGAGAGGAATTACCCAACCCATGACTTGGTTGGATGCAATAAGGTGCGCGCTTGGAAGATATGGAGACACTATTTCATATGGTGCTCAATTCACAAGTGTACAGTGATCAAGCAAGAGTCTAAAGTATTTGTTTGATCAAAAGAGAGCCGAACATGAGACATTGGAGATGGATGGAGTTCATCAAGTTATCATGAGTTTGAACTCAAATACCATCCTGAAAGGCGAACATCATAGTAGATTAGTTTCGTTGAAATAATTCCAAGTGTCTAGTATGATGACTGGCTGAATAGAATCGACGAGTAATTCGTAGACCTGAATTTCGTGGATAACAGATTATCCCAAAATAAGATAAGTTTGGAATGGTCACTATTAGCCTAGTGGATTCCTAGATTTAGTTTCGAAGAAGCACCCAAGACCAAGACTTCAAAAGGTTAATCAATATGAAGGAGAATCAGGAGTTTAAACGAGGTACCAATGTTAATCTTGAGATCTAAGGATGATCTCAGGGGTGTCGAGAACAGAGAAGCGTTGGTAATTTGATCTTGGAGGAAGCACACAAAAGTAAGCTAAGTTTCCATCCAGGTGCCACTAAGATGTATCCTGGACTTGAAAAAGATGTTCTGTGGCTCTGAATGAAGAAGGAAAATAGCAGTAGTGGCGTCCAAATTCACGCAGTGTGTCGGCGCTAAGATCGAACACTTGCAGCTAGTTGGATTATTGCACCCCCGATGTCCTGTAATGGAAGTGGGACAATATCGCAATAGACTTTGTGTCTCCAAGCCATCGAAGACACAAAAGAAGCATGATGCAATTTGGGTATTAATTGATAGGATGGCTAAAAGCTCACTTTTTACCTATCCATCGCAGGTTCTCTTTCAAAAAGCTAACCCAGCTTGTACATCAACGAGATGTTGAGGCTGGGCATGGCGTGCCAACGAGTATAATCTCTGGGAGAACCGAGATTTACTTCTAGGTTTTCAAGTGTTTGAACTATTTCGGGTGGGGAACTAAATTACTGAAGAGTTCGGATTATCATCATCGTGACGGATGGTCAATCCAAAGGATGATTTAGTCTTTTGGAATATTTGTTACGAGTAATGTGTGATGGAACACATAAAGGAGTCGGGATGAATTTCTTCCACTCCATTGAATTCACCTTATTAACAATAGTTTTCACTGAAGACCGGTGATGGTGCCGTATGAAGCATTGTATGAAGGGAATGCAGGACACTCTTCCTCGGTACGAAAGGTGAGAATCAACTAATTCGACCGCAGATGGTATGCAAACAATGAGGAAGTCTCAAGAAGATCAAAGAGTAAGATTTAAAGCAGCGACGATAGGCGTAAGAGCTACAATGATAAGTTATAAGACCTATGGAATTACAAGAAGGCGACCATGTCTTCAAGGAGAGTCACTCTAAGGATCGAATCTACAGAGCAAATTAAATATTGGAAATCTACTCCCTGCTTGATCAGACCATTTCAAATTCTTCTTCGAATTGGCCCCAGCCTCATCGAGTAGCTTTACCACCCAATTCCATTCAATATCCGCGACGCTTCTTTCACGTCAGCCAACTTCGTGAAACATCATCCCTTTATCCATTGGACGCCTTAGCCTCGAGTCAATCCAGAAGAGAGAACCTTGAGTATGAAGTTTGCCCGGTGCGATTGAGGATCGATGCCGGCGAACTTCGTGGCTTAATTCCTCAGCGGGCGTCATGCAACAAATAATATCCTCATCCGTCCTTCGAGAAACTTATTTAAAGTTCGAGGACGAAAATTATTTTTAAGGGGTAGTAATGTAACACACCAATTTCTTGATTAAGTTTTTTAAGGAAGAGATTAAGGATAATTAAAAGATAATTAAAGACTTAATCATGTTCCTTAGTGTTAGTTAGCTTCGGTTTCAAGTTCGAGGAAAATCGGTTTAAAACTAGTCAAGAATGCAAATGTAACAACCGAGCGACACTGGTTAATTAATTAATTAATTAATTGAGAGTTAGAACATTAAAATTAGATCGGACTTGAGTACAATAATTTTTTTAAAAGTACCACTTAATAATATTCACTTTTTTCTTTCCCCGTTCTAAAAGCTACTTAACTAATTAAGCGTAAAAATGACATCAACAAACCTTCTCCCAACGCCTTTCAACCTCAAGGGATCTATGAGGTAAGATGAATTTCACCGACCAAATTCCCAATCCTTTGCTTCCAACTAATCTCCTTATTCTTCATTTTCCTCTTCTTCTTCCTATCGTTGTTTCTCGTCCCACTTCTCGATACCAAAGCTTAATTCACATGAACCACTAATTCCATCAAGTGTTAAAGGTTCTATACTTGGATCAAAGAATCTACCTTTGTCTTATCTGACTTGTCCACCAAAGAGGGTCTTGTCTTGCCAATATCTGGTGCCATGTTTTCTCCTCGCCATCAAGCAGCTGATGTTGTTATCAGAGTTGCTGTTGTCGGGGCTGCTGAACCCTGCCCCATAGGCTTCCATTGCTTCTGGATCCTTGCATACATCACAAACCAAATAACCATTTGCAAATCAAAGCCAAAAAGGTGAAGAATTAAGAACCAAACATTTGATCACCCACCGAACACCTGAATTAACCATTTTGACTTTAAGTATCAAAGTTGTTAGCAAAATTTAGAAGAAAAAAGAAGAACAGAGATTTTGTGAAATGGATATTGCCTCTCGATCAAGAAGGAAACACCCAGAAGCAAATCGAGTCAAGTAAAGAAAACAAGCAGAAAAAAATTAGAAAGAAAACATTTTTTATCCTAAGTTTAAGTCGGGAGAGGGAGTAGAAGATCAAGAAGAACTTAAGTGAGATTCCATTCCGTGGATCAAAATCAAAAGGGTAAATGAGAGTGGGAGTGAGGTGAATGAGGGAGAGGGAAAGGAAAACATTCAAATTTTTAAAACCAACAAGGCAGTGTGTGAGAGAGAAATGAGAGATAAAAAGTAGAGTGAGAGAGTGGAAAGAGAGAGAAAAAGAACGACTGGTTTCAAAGTAAAGAGGCAAAGGATCTAAAAGACAAGAACTTCGTAAACGGGGCACGAAACCCCAACTAATGATTTGTCCGTCAAACAAATGATGACGAGAAATGCCTTAATATTATTTTTTTGTTACAACACTGCTTTTAGTTACTCACCCACCAAAGATGTTGAAATGAATAAAGAGAGTGAGGTTGGTGAGTGTGGTTTGTTTTTCATGATAGTTCAATAGCCGACATGCCTCACTAATGTCTCAACATGTGGTGTGATGGCATTAGGTGCAGCAAAACAATATTTTATTATATCATAATATTATGTGTTGTGTTGTCTCATAATACCTCTACATTTCCCTACTAAAATTGTCGATGTGCTGCATCTATGTCTATGCAATTTCTCAACTGATAAAGTTCAACCTGGGATGTACTGCCTTTTGGGTTTCAACCTGCTTATTATTTGGTCACTTTTTTTGTAATGGGCATTTAAAACTTAGTTTTCATTCTCTTTTTCATGATATTAATTATTTGGTCCTAGTACTGCTTTATTAATTAATCATGTGAGGTATCTAGTTATTATAGATTTTCATGATTAGTCTCGTGTTAGTGCGGTGCGACATACTCATCAAATAAAAGAGATAAATGCTGAGATATAATTTTTTTTAACTTTTATGATTTTTAAACTCATAAACTTTTTAAAATCATATTTTTCAAAGCATCCCTTTAAATATTATAGCCAGGTTTTTATAATTGAAATTGTACTCTTCTTATAATAAGGAAAATGTGTCTTATTTTGGTTGTCATACAAATTTATGTGATTTTAAACATTTACATGCGTAACATTTTTATTTTCATAAAGATAGAATATTTATTCCGTAAATGAAAAAGGAAATAAGTCCCTAAATGTATAAAAATATTCAGAGGTGTGTTTAATCTTCTTCAATGGGGTCACCAATACTAATTCAGCTACATATTGAGTGAAAAAAACATCAATTCAATCTATATACACTCTCTTATCATCAATCACTCATTTAACGTGAATCAAACCAATTAAGGGACATATTTGTATTCTTGAATTGAAGGAAATTTCTCATCCTTCTTGCCTGTATCAAACCTTTGTTATTGGTCCGATCCTACCATGATAGTTACAAAGAAAAGAAATTTTCTCCATATTTAGATTCTGCCATACCCTACAATACACTCAATATCTAGGTTAATGCATCGATTTTAAAGGTTGTACATGTCCAAATAATATCAACACCTTCAAGATACCGCATTATTTCGATCGAGATATTTTTCTCATTCAAGAGAACAATTTTATTTGATTTGAAGTTATGATCTCTGGAATCAAAACAATTCGATATCTATGTCCTTTTCTCATTTTTATGGATCAATAGATTGATTTAAAAAAGTGTATGATGGTGGGTGCAAACCGGGAGGCGATGTTCAAGATTGATTTCAAAAGCCTACGACTCGCAGTCGGGAGTTCCGGATTACTTGATGGAGAGGATGGGTTTCAACAAAAAGGAGAGCTTGATTTTCTGAATCCTTCATTTTGTTACGGTTTTAGCTTTTGGTTAACGGGTCCCCCACAAGAGGAATTCAGGATGTCGAATGGTCCGAGACAAGGCGATCCGATGACACCATTCTTGGTCTTTATAAGGGCAGTAAAAAGTCTAAGAAGATTGATTCAAGTTGCTGGTGGAAAACAACATGTTCTCGGAAATATAGTATCCAGAGGGTGACCAAATAAGTGTGAGCGTTTCTCATATTCGTGATGTGATGACACGAATTTGGTTGGGGAAATGTCCAAGGCTAATTGTTGGCCCTAAAATGCATCCTTGTTTGAGTCGTGTGTCCTGACAAAATTAAACTACCAAAGCTACTTTATTTGGTTCAAAGATGGATTATGCTTTTATGGAATCGTTGCCTTTATCTCTTAATTGCAACATATGTAAAGTTCCATTTAAGTTTTTGGTCATCATGTGGTGGGTGCAAACCCAAGAAGATCCATTACTAAAATGAGATAATGTAGGCTGCATGTATGTCACAATCTATATAATCCCTGATAGAGATCCGAGATTTACTTGTAGGGTTTTGGCAAAGTTTCTGGAATGTTGACTTGGGAACCAAATTACTGATGAGTTTACTTATCATCCCCGCACGCATGGTCAATCGGAAAGACGATCTGGGCCTTTTGAATCTTCATAAGAGCATGTAGGAACACATAGGAGTTCAGATGAATTTCTTCCACGATTGAATTCACGCACAACAATAGTTTTCACTGGTATTGGCATGGCTACTGTATGAAGAATTGTATGGAAGGAAAAATGCTGTGACACCTTCTCTCATTGCATGACAGTGAGAGAATCAATTAATCGACCGCAGGTATAAAACAAACAAATCTGAGCAAGTCCGCAAGATCGTGAAAGATAAAAGGAGCGAGCGACAGTGTAAGAGCTGCTGGCTTACAAGAGGAGAAGATCTTTCTAATTCTAAGAAGGCGACCATGTTTTCCTACGAGTCACTCCAAGGATCAGATATCTACAGAGCAATAAAATCAAGGAAGCCGTACTCCTCTAGCTCATGCTTTTATCGCACCATTTCAAATTCTTCGCCGACCATCCCGTAGCCTATCGTAGCAGCCTTACCACCCAACTCATCCAATATATATGACGTCTTTCACGTCTCTCAACTTCGTAAACATCATCCTCGATCCATCGCACGTCATGGAAACTGAGTCAATCCAGACAAGCAGACAACCTAGTATGAAGCCTTGCCTCAGACTGGACAGGATCGTATCAAGGAACTTCGCGCAAGAAATTTCCCGGTGAAGGTCATGCAACAAATCTGGATCCTCATATGTTCTTCTCGAGGTAAGTTTTTAAATTTCGAGGACGAAATTTATTTTACGGGGTAATAATGTAACACGCAGTCTCTTGATTACGGTTTAAGGATATCCAAAGACTTAATCATGTTCCTTAGGTGTTAAAGGCTTTGCGCCTGCTTAAGGAAAATCTGAGCTGATATCGTCCGTAACCCAAACGTACGCAAACCGAGCTGACACCCACACTAATTATTTAATTAATCGAGAGTTAGAACATTAAAATTAAGCTTGACTTGAGTACAATAAGTTTTTAATAGTATCCTAAAATAATTAAGAAAATATCTCAATACAAGAAGTTACATCATGAAAATGTTGAAGGAAACATCTGATTGTATAATAGACACTCTGATAGTACACGTGTCACGCATTATGAGGGAAGTGGTCATAAGGACTGCACCCCATCTTCTACTAACTAAGCCTAAATTGTCCTAAGGACGACACCTAACCCACTAACACATGACTTCATCTCCTAATGACACCTAAGGCTCAACTATCCTAAAGTAATGACACATAATAAGCTAAGTGGGCTAAAAGTGTGACACCTAAAGCTTCCATCAATCCACCTACCTAAAACACTGTAATTCACTAAATTGAGAAAACACCAAGTCATCTTCTTCGGCAGTTGAATGAAGATGTAGGATAGAACACAGCCACACTGCTGAGATCTTGGCTGGGAATGGTCACATACAAATTGTCACCATATATTCTACAACCGCTGGATCATGCCCAAATTTGGGAGAATGTTCCATTAATGCGTTTCTCCATTCTCACCGTCTCCTGGATTCGCCTTAGAGCCCCAAATTGTGATACAGTTATCAAACATAACCACTAACCTGTAATCTAGATAACCACCACCGGGGAGTCGTGAACCTTGGATATAGGTGAAATTTTGTCGTGATGGTTCATGACTTGTTTTATCCATCACACCGTCGAACAAGAATCCATTTTTAATACCTTTCCCCAGGCCGAGAATACACTTTTGAATCTATTTTTTCTTAGGTCCAACTATCACGCTTGTCCTGCTGTGTCAGCAGTGCTGTGTCAAGGTCATGTTTGGCCATAGAGTTGTGTCAGACTTTTATCAGAAAACGCGTGTATGTCTTTGTAGGTGGGGAGAAAGTGACTATCACGCCTGGGAGGCAAGCTCGACATAAAGATGTAGGTGTAAGCTCCGACCGGCCGACCCGGACTAACCCGATCGGTTAATCGATCCAATCCTGAAAAAACCACTATGGTCATCAGGTTAAAAAACCGAACTGAACCGGATGAGAACCAATCATCACTGTCTTGCATTGGATTTTGTCTCCCAAATCCAATGAGAATCGAACCAAACCGAGGTACAAGTATTTTTTAAAAAAATTAATTACTTGGTCAACCCACTAAAATTAGTAACTCATATTCATTTTCAATTTTTCATTTCACATCGTCTACACTCACAAATTTCTCACACTTCTTTCGAACCCTAACTCCTTCAACCCTAATATCAAGCACACCTGTCCGCTGCTACGTAGCATCATCGAAGGCCAGGGACTGCAGCACCACCTTCCGTCCCACCGTATGTATTGCATCATCACTACAGACGCTGGCCACCCTCACCAAGCAAATCGCGACGATCCACCGCATCCAGATCCGCGGAGTCCATCATTCACTACTGGCCTCCCCGAGGCTGCCAGCTAATACGAAGATAATGCAGCATTTAAGACTTAAGAAGATGCAGGCGGGCATAGCTAAGATGCTTAGGCGAAGATGAAGATGGCGTGCAGGAAGATGAAGTATAACTGATGAATCCGAGGTAGATATGAAGATGGCACATCAAGAAGTGCAACAACGCCCACTGCAGAAAGTGTTCGAGCGAGGTCTAAGGAACGGATGACTTAGTGGACCTAGGTCATTGTTTGCTGGCTTTATTTTTATTTTTGTTTTTGTTTTTTATTTTTAATTTTTTAACAGGGTCATAACACTGAATGCTAACTAAACTAAACTTAATCGGGTTTGGTTGGTTTGGATTTTGTAATAAATAACAAAGAAAACCGAACCAAACCGAATCCGATCAAATTTGATGGGTTCAGACATTTTTTTTTGTCAAAACCGAACCAAACCAATTTACACCCCAATAGCATGTTTTATGTCCATGGTTCGGACTCTACTAGTAGTCGAGTAGTCCACGGCGGTTAAACAACCACTTTAAAATGATTAGAAATGATACTGGGTTTAATTTATCGTATCTGTCGACATTAGGAGTAAAATAGTGTTTTAATATTTATCCGCTGAGGATGCATGTGATATAAAGTTTGTGTTTATGGATGTTGTGATGTTTGACGTTTGACAGCGATAATACTTAATATGTTGTTTGGATATATTTATGATTGATATATATGCATGTCAGATTGTGGAGGATAATTGTCAGTAGTGATGATGTTAAACCAGTTGACACCCTAAGTGTCTCGCTGGTTTGATGATGGCACCAGATATGGACACCGTGTTGAGTCTGGATGCATTGGTATCATGAAGAATGTAGAAATGAGTTCGAGCTTGCGGTGTCAACTTAGGATGTTTAGCATTAAATAAGTTGCCAAGTAATGTGGGTCAGAGTGGTGGAGTCACGGAGGTTGGTGTACCCGGTGCAGTACTAAACATGGAGAGGGGCGCTTGTCGCGAAACTTTGGGGACGTGAGTCCGTCCGGAATGGTTTTCAGAGACCATTATTTGAACCCACTATGTCGAGACCGCTAGTGGAGGCTTGACTATCCCAACGCCTGGCCCCGAGTATTCAGCAGTGGACCTTCCGGAGGAAATCAAGATACCCCTATCGGTGTAACTCATAAGGGGAAGCACCTTATTGGTCACGGTGAGTGTAAAGGTACCCGTGACAAACAAATCGACATTCACGGGCAAGGGTGGCTAGAGTGTGAGAAAGAAATATAATGTCCTGGGATCGAGTTCTTGTGAGAGTGATCGGCCGACCAGGCTATAAGTGCGTGACTCCTTAGAGGATTTAGACCCTAGATGTGGATCGAAGATGTTTTGTAAAGGGTTGACTCACGAGATGTTTGTGATTTGTGCCAATCTTTGTTGTATGTTAACATGTTGTATCGTGCCCCACCCCTTTTATGGTGTTATAGTAGCTTATCTCCTTCTCCATCTCTTTTCTTTGTGTACGTGCATCGATAGATCAAGCAACGGTTGTACAACGACGGTGATAGGACGGATCATAGACCGATGCACTACTAGCGTAAGATTATGCCTAAAGGTCTTGATGAACAGAGATGAGTCCGAGAGGACTTAGGTGTAGGCGGCATTACGTGAAGGACAAGGTAGGTCCGGATGCCCATATAAATGCGTTGATATGGTATGTCGGCAGCGTCTACTAGGGAGAGTCTCTGAGGAGTTATTTTGGATCTTGATGTATTTTGAGTGAGATTAGGGTGGGTAGATGTTTTACATATAGGTTTTTATATCTTTTCCGAGACTAGTGTTCTATGACTTGTTTATGAGTCCTTTTACTTTATCACTTGTACAGTTGTTCTAGGATTATGATCCCTCCGTTGGGATCGAAAGTACTTTGAGACATGGTGTACCTATTATGTATATACGTCGTTTATGTTTTTATTCCGTTGTGCATGTTTTATAAGTTTTAATTTTCCAGCTTCATAAGTATATTATTTTCAACTCCGTAATAATCGCATAATGCTAAAAAACAGATTAAGGATTAGTTAATTATGATTGTTCTTTAATGGGACTTCGGGATGTCTCATTTGGTGGTATCAAAGCAGTTCGGTTCTAAACCGGATCGGGATTATGTCCGATTAGGAGCGAGGACTTTGGGGTAGGATGAATACCGACACTATTAGTTGGATCCTCATCGGATGTCACTATGCTTAGAATGGGTAGAGTGTACCGTCTAGCGAGTTATTCTTACGAGTATGAGAATGACTATTTACTGCATTTGTAAGACATATAGTGGATATATATGTTTATGTATTGAATTGTATGTCTTACAAATGAGAGCTAATGAAATATTTTTAGGAAGTCGAAATGGCATGAAATGGACGCCAGGGAGGAGGAGAAATTGAGGCATGGATCCATGATGTTCCCAAAAGTTCATTAGAGACGAATAATGGTGGTGATATAAATGAGACTATGAGTGTGAGGAGAGAGTTGACTACGGGCAATGCTTGCGAGCAAACCCCAAAAAAATGCTCGGTTCATGCAGTAACAAGAGGTTAGAGAACAAAGGTTACAACAAGTAAATGTGGATAGAGAAGAGGAAAGCATTGAGAATGTCTTGAATGCTTTCATGAAGGGAAATCTGCCCCAATTTCATGGCTAGTACTATCCCGAGGCAGCAGAAAAGTGGTCGCAAGAAGTACGACTACGGCGTTCTGAGACCGGTGATGAGTCGCTTCTTATCCAACCGATTTCGCAGTGCGCTTGTTAGGGAGCTTGCTCTCACGGCTTCCCCAGACACCACGGGGCTGCCAACCCTTCACATGTGAGCACAAAAAGAGTGTTATAGTAGGACACATGTGGAGGTGGATGAGTTGGAGACATGGAGCGGTGATGGAGGTCGACGCCATAAGCTTGAGTGTGGGAAGCAACTGGTGGAGTTTGAGCAGGCAATGAGGGAGCTCGAGTTGGCATCAAGGTATATATTCATTATTAATGTCCAAATTTGTCAATTAATTACTTATGTTTTTTTTTAATTATTAACAACTTATATACCTGATTTATTTAATATTGAAGGCAAAGGCGGAGTAAGATGTCTCTCATGACTTCAGTTGTTCTCGATTGGAGAGGATTATGCGCCCATGATTTTTCAATGGGAGTTGGAGCATGATGGTTGGTGGGCACGCCCACTTCATGTTCATGAGCTTGGATTTATATTCGAGTGGTGACGATATTGGGTATCTTTGCAATGATGGCTAGCAACTATCCACCGTGATTGTGAGTCTTTGGTCGACATAAGTATGCTTTATAATTTATAATTAATTCAATTTATATATTTTATTTGAATTTTATGATTTACTGTATTCATATAGTAGGTATCTCCATCTACTTCAACTCAAGAGGGTGACAACCTATTCGGCTTCTTAGAGCCCTACTCCCATCAACCTAAATTCTTTGACAATCACAACGAAGTCACATCATACTTAACGAGATTCCGGGAGGTAATGATCACAATGAGCTATATCCGCCACCGTACATAATGAACGATGCATTGGAAGTTGCTCGTAATTCATCCTACCAGGCATATTGTCATCTTCCTATGCTCTCTCCACAATAACCCGCCACGGGAGGTGGTGGAACCTATCAATATATTAGTAATTAATCTTCTATTTAATTTAATTTTTAACATTTACTTTAATTTTATGCGACACATGATGAATTGGTTAATTGACATGAATATTCTCGTTTATTATAGTGCATCAAGACCTATAGTTTGATATGTGCCAATGGGAGGAGTAGGACTCTTAAGTCTAAAGGAAATCCTGATTGGATTATCCTCAAGGTTGGTAGTTTGTTAAATAGTATATAATATTAGAATTATTGATTACTAATTCCAAATATATATGTTTATTTAACTGACATTCAATTTCATTACTTTCGTAGTCTCAATATCAGCCCGGACGGTTGGTCGTGTGGATATTATGTGATGCAACATATCTTTGAACATAGTCTCCGCATGTATTACGGAAGGATGGAAGAAGGTAATAATACTTAATTAAACAACTTATTTAATTATATATTATAGTTTTCATTTTTATTACGTTAATTAATGTTACCATGATTAATTTGAACGTGAGCAGACCTTTAACAACAACCAATCTCCTCTTAACAAAAAAGAGTTCAAAGACTTGAGGATGCGGTTTGCAGAATTTTTCTTCAAGTATGCTAAAGAGAAAGGATTGCCCTCAAGTATACCTCGGGAGTATATAGAAAATGTGTAGTTAGTAATTAGTATAGAAACTTCTATGCAGGTGTGTAGTAATTAGTATGTTTTTTATCCCCCCATTTGTTCCTTTGTATATATATACTTTTATTTTATTAATGAAATTTAAGTGAAATATTGGAATTACTAGTGCATTTCTTGGATGGACTATTTCTTGAATATATGGATAGTTGGGGGCAGGGATATATTGTAACATAATTTTAAAAAAAAAACCTTTAGCATTAGTTGTTTATTACAATTGACGTTAAAAGTATTTTTTTTTAAAAAAATTGCCTTTTAACGTCAGTTGTAATAAACAACTGACGTTAATTAACTTTTAACGTCAGTTGAATGAAAAAACTAATGTTAAAAGTTAATTTTTTTAAAAGGATTTTAGCGTCGGTTATGTAATCAAGCGGCGTTAAAAGTGTACTTTTAACTCGATTTTGAAGCGGCGTAAAAAGTTACACTTTTAACGATTGCTCAATAATGTCAGGATTATTGGACATCCAAAATCAATTTTGACCGTAGCGTAAAAGCACTTCCTGCACTAGTGTTAGGATTGTTCTTTAATGGGACATCCGGGTGTCTCGGATAGCACTTCATTCCGGAAAGATCATTGGGTGGGTTCAAGTTATTTGGCGAGTATTTTTGGTAGGCTGTTTGGTATTTCTACTCCGAAAGAGGCAAATGTGGCTAATATAGGGGAATGGAGAGGGGCTGTTTGGATTTGGAAGTTACCTTGGAGGAGAGGACTTTTTGTTTGGGAGGAACATTTACCTAATTCCATGATGATTCTGCTGAATTCCTCTGACCCTAAATGCAAGCAAAAATGATGCTTGGTCTTTGGTTGGGTAGTGACATTACTTACACAGTGAAATCAGCTTACCAACTTCTTACCACGAGGCTGCTAGGTCAGAAAATGAAGTCTTTAAAATAGTTTGGGTTGGGAACACACCTTTAAAGGTTAGGGCATTTGGTTGGAGAGCCATTCGAGATAGAATCCCAAGATACTCAAATATTTACAATAAATGAATTCACCCAGGTGCTGGGAAATCTAACATGTTGTTTACGCAATTTGAAACATAAACCACATCACATTTATTCATATCTTGCTTCTTGACTATTCGGTGCAGATGTTCATGTACAACTAGGTGGGGTTGGATACGGTTTTGGCAGGATCTCTAAAGGAATCTTTGATGTAGCACTCAGGACTAATTAATGGGAGATTCTTCAAAAAAAAAAAATTGTGGGGTCTGCTTTGGTTTGCCATCCTATGGTCAATTTGGCTGCACAAAACGAAATCATCTTCAACCAAGGTAATTTAGATTTAGAAAAAGTTATAGAGTTAATTAAACCGAGGGGTGTGAGCTTGGAATAACAGTAGAGACAAGAAGAAGAAAAATTTCTCATATTGGATCTGGTGCATTAACCCCTTAGAGTGCATTCATTCCGATTTGTTATGCAGTATATCCGAGAGGACTAATGGGTTCATTTACTGCCTGTGTTGCTTTTTCTGCTCTGTGCTTGGTTTTATTCTGTTTCTATTTTGTGATTATTGGCATGTGATTCATGATGGAGCGTGTATTCTACGATTGTTGGCTTCAATTTTCTCCTTTTAAGGCTACGGTTACGTGTGCTTTCGTGTTGGTTCCTTTGGCTTGTGGTTTGCCAGGATTTTATGTTTTTAATCCGCAGCGAATGCGTGTGGCTTGGTAAATTGTTGTTATACCGTAAAACCATGGTTTTTTTTTGCTGTTTTGTTGGTTTCAGTTTGGTTACTTGGTGATTGACTCATGTAATAGGCATACTCTTCTTTTTTTTTTCTCGAGATTAGTATTCTACTAACATTTGACTTCGCCACCTCTTATGTATATGGGTTAGAGTACCCCTTGTACTCTTTTCAATATACTTATTTGCTTAGAAAAAAAAAAATGGATCACTAGAAGCTAACCTCTTTACATCCATGGTTGATGTAGCAGGTGGTACATGCATCAAATATCATTTTAAGGGAAAAACAATACATTTTATAAGTCACCTATTCACATCACAATCGTCTATGATTCTTCCAAATGCCAACAAAAAAAAACAATTGTTTTTATCATGCCATGGATGAATATTGCCATGATTTAGTGCAACATTACATTCTAACTCTAAAGAAATGCACAAGTGTAAGAGAAATGCTTAAACACCACCACTTCTTACTTGTGGGGATGAAAACTAACTACAGTGGTGGCGTGGGTTGATCCACCTGAACACAAATCCAACAACGTTAAGTGCTAGCACTAGTGCAATAAGTGCTTTTTACATCAGTTAAAATTGATTTTATACGTTAGAATATTGTGGACGTAAATACAGCTGACGTTAATAGTTAATATTTTAACGTCAGTTGTTTAAACAACTGACGTTAAATGTAAAACTATTAACGTCAGTTCTTTAACACAACTGACGTTAATGTTGTTAAAACTAACGTCAGTTATGTTAAAGAACTGACGTTACAGGTTTTATTTTTAACGTCAGTTTCCTAATACAACTGACGTTAATAGTGTATTGTATATCTATAAAATACTATTAGCGTCAGTTGTATCAAACAACTGACGTTAATAGTTTTTTTTAAAATTCAGTTTTAAAAATCACTCCCCTCGGCTATCTCTGCATTCGATAAATATCGCTAAGAATACAGAATATCACACACATTACAGAATTGCAAACACTACCCTTAAATTTCAATATTTACTAAAAGAAAAGAAATATACAAAGGAACAATGGGGGGACTTAAAACCAAAACCCACGTATAGGAAAAACATTATATATATATATATATATATATATATATATATATATATTATTAATTAGTTTCTAAAGTCTAATAAAAAAACTATTCATCTAAGTATTGCGGAGGTATCTTGTCAATTCCTTTTCAGCCGCATACTTGAAGAAGAATTCATCAAGCGCATCCTCAAGTTTCTAAACTCATCTTTTGAAGAGGCAATTGGTTGTTAAATGCCTACACACGTTCAAATAATAACCATAACATTAATGCAAGTCATCACCATAACTATAATATATAATTTAACAAGTTGTTTAAATATAACCTTCTTCCATCCATCAGTAATAGATGCGGAGACTATGTTCGACATATGAAGCATCACATAATAGCCATACGACCACCCGTCAAGTTGAAATCGAGTACAAACAAAATTAATTTCAATGTCAGCTAAATATACATATTAATTAGTAATTATAATATTAATTATTTGATAAATAAACTACCAAACCTTGAGGATGATCCAATCGGGATTTCCTTTAGCCTTAAAAGTCTTACTTCTCCCGTTGGTGCAACTTATGCTACTCGCCTTCAGATGGCTATCATAAACAAATAATCATGTCAATTAACAAATTCATGTATCATGTGTGTAATAAACTAAAAACAACTGATATTAAAACTTAAATTAAATTGAAGATTAGTTACTTACGTATTCTGACTTCCACCACCTCATGTGGCTGGTTTTGGTGGAGAAAGAGAAGAATATGACGGTATGCCTAGGCGGGTGAAATACGAGCAACCGCCAATGGTTATTCATACGGTAGGGGAGCCAGATATAATTCTTTCCGATTGTCTCCCATCAAGTTCCCTATGTATTTACTTAATTCATCGCCAAACAAAGAATTGAGGCATACGGATTGGCGGATCTAAGAATCCATAAACGATTTGGAGCCACTTATCAAGTGAAGACGATGGAGATACCTAAGATATGAAAAGGTGTGGATGTTAATTACATAATATATATATATATATTGAAATTAAAATAAATTATTAAATGGAAAAATACCAAAAATAAATAAGTTATAAAATTAAAAATTAACTTACGTGCACGAGAGACTCAAAAGCCGTGCTAGCCATCCACACGTTATCTCTGGGGCGTGCCGAGATCTTCACCACATAAGGAAAATATCCTCTCTTGATTTGGGCGTGCCATCCATCCATCGTGCTCCAATGAACATTCAAAAATCTCAAAGGCATAATCCTCACCAAGTGAGAATAAGCGAGTGACGGTGTGCGACACCGACGTCGACACTGGCCTTCAATTTAGAAAAAATAAATTAGATAAGTTGTTGATAATTAAAAAAACACAAGTAATTATTTGACTAATTTGGAAATTAATAATGAATACATACCTTTGTTAGCATTTCTAGCTCACGGCATTTGAAGTCCAACTCCAAGCTCACGGCATTGGACTTCCAACTCCCGCTCCCTAGCTGCCAACTAATCGTCCTCCACATGTGCCCTACTATAACTCTCTTTTGTTCTCACATGTGAAGGGTTGGCATGTCTGCGGTGTCTCGGGATGAACAGAAGCGGAGGAAATCTCTCTAGCAAGCACCTGCTTGAATTGCAGGTTGGATAGGAAGCTTTTCATCGGATGCGTTGTAATAGCGAGGGTTGGAGATGAGCTTCACGAGTCATAGATTCCAAAATTGATGCCACATCGATGACCCGCTTTCGTGAAGCAGACTTGCCATAATATTCTCTCGATGGTTGTGTTCCCGGGAACACCGATAACCCGACCAGGATGGTCTTTCTTACCTAAGCAGTCATCAAGATGTCCTTGGTCTAGAAGGGGACCCGAATAAGCCCCAGGAGCATTGTGCTTTAAGATCCATCTACAATGAAGTAATGAAAAAAACATGCAAGTGAAAAGTGTTAAAAATATCTATACAAATATCAATTGAAATGAAGTTAATTATTTACTTACAATCTTATCTGCCACTTTGCGAGTGGCATCAACTTTAAAAGATCCTGTCTTTGTCATGCGGCCGGCTAACCAGACATCCTCGCGGTCGATGTCCAATGGAGGACTTAATGGTGTGCCCTCAGGCACCTCTCCTCTTTCTATCCTAGCAGGCGTGCTCTTCCGCTTCACCCTCGGCCCTATCCGTCATCATCTCCTCGATTCGAGTCTCGTACCCACCTTGAGACATGGTGTGGCGGTGGACGTTCTTCGCCTGATTTTGCCTACACTTCTCTACCTTAGTCTATTCAAACAAAAACACATAATTCAATACAGTTAAATGATCTATAAGAAGCATACAAAATTAACTTAATCAACCAACCTGAAATTCTTCATCCTGTCGACTCCTAGCAAACATATCCCAAGTATCCTTATCAATCCAGGGATAATCCAAGAACATCTTATCAAGCCGCTTCTTCCCATATACATAGTACCTGGTAAGATCATGCTTGAACCCATTCCGACACTTTGATGCCATTTTCATACATTTCAAATCGATGATCCCCGATCATTCGGCATAGGCCAAGCTACCTACACATTAAATACATAACAACTGGATGGATTATAACTTGGATAATTATCTAATAATGTAAATCAAAAGAATGTAAAGGTAAAATACCGTGATAGCCTCCCAAATCGATCTTTAGCGTTACGTGGAACGTCATTCCAATGGTTGTAGTTGATGCTAATATGCTTTGTTTCGCTTGTAGAAACACTCACTTTTAAATTCTTTAGCACGGGGTCCCTAGGGCTTTAGATTAGCATCAAAGCACACCTCAAGATTCTGTCCACTTTGCCTGGCCTTCTCTAATTTCTTAAAAGTCGTGGCTACTCTACCCCGTTTCTTCTGAGACTGTGATGTCTGTATGGACAAAAAAAATGATAAAATAGAGGGTTGTAACATTATAAACTTACATTAAAAAGAAGGACTAAATATAGTATATAACAAGTAAACTTACACTAGAATCAGGCGTAGTCGCGATCGGGTCCTGCGTAGGTCCCACAGTGTCCTCTCGTGCATGTGGACCATCTGACTGATCCATATGTATGCATGTTCATAAACAATATATATTTATTAAAATAGGTTATAACTAAAAATAAATACAGAAATATAAATAAAAATAAATGTATACTAAGTTTAAACTACCTATATCAATATCCCTTCGTGATGATCATCACGAGTGGCATCTACATCGTCCACATGTGTCTCCTCGATTATAGTAGGCATGTTTGTCGAAAAAGAAGGAGTCTCCGGGAATATCAAGATTTGAATCTTGATTTTCATCACTACCATTATACATGCTTTTTCCTTGGAGAACCACGGACAACCTTTTTGTTAGAAGGATCGGTGATGCGAGAACACTTGTTTTGCTTCTTGTTGAGGTCTACCAATGTGAACCCCAATTCGTCGGTTTGTACACCACCGTTACTATCAACCCACTTACATTTAAAAACCGGCACCGTAAGCTTAGTGTAATCGAGCACCCAAATATCTTCAATATATCCAAAGTAAGGTGTCGGTGCTTTAACGGGTTTTGTGTCCTTTGCACTAGAGAAGTGCATTGCTTTGGTCACGATCATAACCCCACTATTTTGCATGGTACTCTTGTTATCTTGTTCCTTTATATAAAAGGAAAAGTTATTGATGTCGTATCCGCTCCAACATATGACGTTGAAGCTAGGCCCACGTGCTAGCCATCTTACGTCATCAGAAGCAGTATTACCATCCTTAAGCATTTCTTCCTTGAACCATGGTAAAAAAGTCTTGTTATGCTTGTTCAACAACCACCTTTCACTCAATCGAGGGTTTTCTTGATTGACTTTTCTTTTATGTTCAAATAAGAAAGGTTGAACATAATTGATGTTGTTCAATACAAACAAATGTGCTTGAAGCACTTCCTCCCAAACCTTGCTATTAATTCTTAAGCCATGTGTACCCTTACCTTGACATCTTATCTCATCATGCCGGAGGCTTAGGAACCCCTATAGGATCCGTGTTATGAAGGTAGTCCGAACAAAACTCAATAGCTTCTTCTGCAATATACCTTTAAACAATAGATGTTTCCAGACGATGAGGATTCTTCACGTACCCTTTCAAGATCTTCATGTAGCGCTCAACTGGGTACATCCATCTCATAAAAACCGGCCCACATAATCTAATCTCCCTCACCAAATGAACAATTAAGTGAACCATTATGTCGAAAAAGGAAGGAGGAAAATACATCTCCAATTGGCACAAGATTGTAGCAGCCTCAACTTCCAAGTCATCCAACATATGGGGGTCAACGACTTTGCTACATATAGAATTGAAGAATGAGCACAACCGAGTAATGGCATGTCTCACATTTTTTGGAGCAATACCACGAATAGCAACGGGCAGAAGTCGTTGCATCAAGATGTGACAATCATGAGATTTTAAGCCAACCAATTTAAGATCCACTTGGAGACAAGCCTCTTCATATTTGAAGAGTAACCATGTGGAACTTTGATGCCCACGAAGACACCCACAAAAACTTTGTCTCTCTTTTTTGACAAAGTATGACATCTTTGGCGGCAAATAAGTCCGCTTACCATCCTCAACAATCCGGAGCTAACTGCTCTCGTATACCCATAGCAACGAGGTCAAGATGAGCATTCACACCATCCTTTGTCTTGCCCTGAATGTTGGAAGCGTCCCGATCACACTATCACACACATTTTTCTCCACATGCATCACATCAATGCAGTATCTGACATCAAGCTTGCACCAGTATGGAAGATCAAATAATATCGACCTCTTCTTCCATGTTTTTCTCAGTAGCTTTACCTTTATTTTTGGACTTGCCGAATATAACATCGATACCCTTTACCCTCTGATAAACCTGCTCTCCAATTAAGGTCGCTGGAGCTTCTTCTGTCTCTTGGCATCCATTAAAAGTTTTTTTCATCTTACGTTATGGGTGATCACGTCTAAGAAATCTCTGATGCCCAAGGTAAACCATCTTCTTTCCATGATGCAACTGAGTGTAGCATGTGCCTTCTTCACATATAGGGCATGCTTTATGCCCCTAGACACTGTACCCGGACAAGTTACCGTATGCTGGAAAGTCATTGATGGTGCAAAATAATATGGCATGAAGCTAGAAAGTATCATGAGAATACCCATCAACTACATCAACACCTTCCACCCACAGCGTTTTCAAGTCTTCAATCAAGGGACTTAGATAAACAACTAAGTCATTTCTCGGTTGCTTTGGGGCCGAAATCATCATAGACAACATCATGTATTTGCGCTTCATGCACAACCAAGGGGGCAGGTTGTAAATTATCAACAGAACAGGCCATGAACTATGAATACTACTCATGTTACCATAAGGATTCATTACATCCGTAGAAAGTCCAAGCCTTAGGTTTCTTCGCTCATCGGCGAAATCCGGAAACATAGTATCAATATTCTTCCATTGCATAAAATCAGCAGGATGACAAACCTTTCCATCATGTTTCCTCTCATCATTCTGCCATCTAAGATTCTTCGCATCTTTTGCATTGGAAAACAATCACTTGAACCTTGGAATTATTGGAAGATACCACAACACCTTCGCAGGAGGACCCTTTTTTCTCACATTATCAAGATCATCATCATCATCACCACCCTTCACTTTGTATCGTGATAACCCACATTTGGGGAAATCGTGACTGTCTTCATGAACACCGGTGTACAATATGCAATCATTGGGGCATGTATGTATCTTCTTATACTCCATACCCATCGGACACAATACCTTCTTGGCCTCATAGTTACGGCCAGACAATGTGTTGTCCTCCGGAAGCAAGTGTTTCAACACTTCAAGCAATTCCATGAGGCTTTTATCGGTCCAACCATTTCTCGCCTTCACACAAACCAATTTTAGCACCGCCGACAACCGTGTATGAGTAGTACACCCTGGATATAAAGGCTTATCCGCATCACCGTACAACCTATCATACACATGAGCTCGATGAAAAGATTCTTGTCCGATATCACGGATCATGTCCTCTACTCGATCATCCTCCATATCTACGTCAACGTCCTCACTTTGGGAGACACTTGCCGTACTACTAAACAACACATCATCATGCCATATTCATCTCGTATAACTCAAGCGAATCCCTTCACAAATCAAATGAGTACATATATCCTTCACCATACATTTCCTCGTATTCAAACATTTGACACAAGGACAACAGAACATTCCATTACTATTAGGAACATTCCTTTGAGTAAATTCTATAAATTCTCCCACACCCTTCAAATACTCAGCACTAGTACGCTTACAAACCATCCAACTACGATCCATAACTAGATAGGTTCTGTAGATATACAAAACATATATCCAATATAAGGACAATACGGGAGATTGCAAACTAGTTTTTGAAATCCTAATTGAAAACTAGTTTTTGAAATCCCGTCAACCATGTATATCTTATTTGACTAACTGCCTAAAACAAAATTTCCACGGTAATCTCACATCATTCTTCTCATCTAGTGAGGCAACAACACATATTAGGACTATTGCTATATCTAGTACTATAACCACTCAGCCATATGAATCGATCAAGAGAGCATGATATATACAAGCAATGCGATTAAAAATTATTTCAAATTTACACCATTTTCAGGTTTCTTAAGACGAGAAAAGAAATAAACGAGATGAAGATAAATTAACAAAACAGAATTACAATGAGCAATATATTGTTGATGTCACATGCTACAAGAAACTCTAAATTTCTTCCCATTTTGAAATAGGTCATGATAGCAGAAGAAAAACAAGAGAAAACACAAAACCCACGACCAGAAATAGAGACATTCCAAACAAATCAAACTCACAGTTTCAAGTTTCAACTACAGAGATTACAGTTTCAACATACACTCAAAACCAAAAATAAAAAAATGTGCCCTAAAGACTCACCAGAAATAGGTGCTCGCGTGGTGGTGGGGTGGGGAGCTCAAGTGGTGGCCAACGTTCGATGTCGTTACTAAGAGCAGAGGGACAAGGAGAGTTAGTGCGCGGGAAGGGGAAAGAGAGATGTCAAGTTATTTCAAAGAATGAGCGGGAAAGACAGAGCTAGGGTTAAGAGTGTACCCCACGGTCTTGGCGAAGAAGCCCTCGCGGTGGTTGCGGTGGAGAGGAGCTCACGATTAGGGCAGAGTGAGTGAGAGTGAGCATGATGAAAAGAGAAGAACAAAGATGTACATAGCGAAGTGAAGAAGGTACGCGGGTGTAATCGTTATAATCAAAAATAAAACAACAGTTTACTTCAATTGTTTAATACAAATGACGTTAGAAGCCATTTTTAACGTCAATTGTCTTAAACAACTGGTGTTAAAAGTCATTGTTTAACGTCAGTTGTATTAAACAGCTGATGTTAAAAATAAATATATTTTTTATTTTAAAAACACTTTTAACGTCAGTTGTTGAAGACAACTGACGTTAAAAGTGTATAAGTTTCTGCAAAAAAATTCATTCCTTTGACTACTGTGCTACTTACCCATGCACCTTGTAACTTAATCCTCTTAATGAACATTAAGTTTATAGATCAGTTTTGAAAAAAATCAGGTAGTCTCTCTTCTCTATATAAAGTACCATTCTTCTGTATCAGTCTGTAATGCACCCTCTTCTTTTCCTCTATATTTCGCGCGTTTTCTATTCCTTCACAATATGGCTCTATGATATTTGAGACTTTTGTTATTTAATTTCTTCACTATACCTAGACTTAAAGGTTTCTGTCTTAATGGTCAAAAAACTTCCGAGGTTGAGTAAATCACATAACATGGATGGTATGGTTGAGTGAATCACATAATGTGATTCCCTCACTTTATTTCATCCCCTTCATCCCTTTCACTCCGCTTTGGCGAGCAAGTGATTGTGGATTCGAGATGGAGCATCAAGGACTTCAAATGAGGGAGGGATGCATCCATTGGAGTTTACGAGGACAAGGCGAGAAGAAAATGGCGTTGAAGCGAAACTTTTTTATATTTTATGGCTATGTTGCAACAATTTTTTATCTTTTAATCATGTAATTATAACTTATGAATCGCTTCAGTGAGATACGATTTGATTATACATATAACTTGTATTATGTTAAGTGTTTATTTATTTTAATTTGCACACGAATTTGTTTACTAATTCAAGCTAATTAATTAAGATTAAAAATAAACTTGTTTAAAAAAAAAAAGATTAGAAATAAAATGCACTATATATGGAGTGATATTCGTTAAGAGTGAAAAAGGGGAGAAGAAAACCAAAGAAAGATAGGAATGAGTTTCAGATAGGAATATATGATTATTTACGTCAGTTATTTATTTAACTGAAGTAAAAAATCACACTTTTAACGTCAGTTGTATAAACAACTGACGTTAAAAGTGTTAATAATTCTTGCAAATCACTTTTAACGTCAGTTCATTACACAACTGATGCAAATAGTGATTTAATATTTACAAAACTGCCACCGCCTCATTTGTAACGTCAAACATATGGTCAACTGACGTAAAACGTTCCCGTATATTACATTATTTCCACTAGTGTAGGCGGTGAAGATCACCTACGACGACCCAAATATCTGATGTTATGGCATGAGTAGGTTCATAAGAAAGTTGTCAACCAAAGGAGAGGTCAAAGTTTTAAGGTATGGACACATAGGAGGCAACACAATCCCGTTGAAGAAACACATTGTTTTGCGTGTGAAAAAGGATCAGTCGAATGGGGTCTTCAGCCGATAAACGCGTGCAGGTTTTGAAAGGAATCAGGCGATTTGAACTAGAAGCAAAACCTTACCTTCTAGCAAAGGGTCCCCAAACTCACTACAGAAAGCATTTGGAATCAAGTGAAACAAAGAAAAGCTAAGGACTAGTGAACTAAGAAGTAATCGGCAAAGGTAATAAAGCATCAAAGAAAAAAAAACTAAACAATAAAGGCAATAATTAAGTAAAAGCTGAAGTAAAAAGGGCGAGAAAGCTAAGTAAAAATTAAGCAAAGGCACAGAAAATAAGCAAAGCTTAAACGAGTTTGTATTGGATTCGATGTGTTTCCAAAGGTAAATACAAGGGGTATTTATAGACAAAAATCAACTAGCCCCATAGCCACCCCGATTGGCTAAAACTCCTAAAAACAAGGAACTACCCCACGACTAACCTACCCATGAACTCCAACGTCTAGCTTCACAACCGCCTCGCTCCTATCCTCTCGGCATGTTTTGTGGCACCGTTATCAGCAACTCAGTTTTGTGCTCCAGCAATTCCAACAGCTTACAACTCTTCATTCTTCAGCCCAATTAATATCTCCAAGCTCAACCCAAATTTGTGAGGCCCAACCCAACTTCAGTCGATTATGCTCTCATCTGCATCGGCTAATATTGTCCTCGGCTAGTAATTCCTCGGCTAGCTACTTGACTCAGCTTGTTGAATTTAAATGTGGGGATAAAAATTGCTCCCTTACATCTTTCAGTTGAGTGGAATGAAGCTGGAATGATGTAACTGAATCCTTACTATTCTTGGTCACCGTGTTCAACCTCTTCAACATTTAATTTGTCCAACCACCTCTTAAAGGATTCGGCCAACTCCCAATATTTGCAACGGTTATCAGCTAAGAAATCTTATCCGTTAGTCTTTCCAAATTATTGGTTTGTTTACCCTTTTAAATCAGTCGAACTCCTTCTTCCTTCTCATTTCATCTTCAACCTCTTGCTTCTGTAATTGTCAGAACGAACCTTAAACTCCTGCAACCATGTCTTTTGCCTCCGATTCTCAAAACAAAGAACACTCTTATGGAGATGACTCTACCTCCTCACCAATCTTATCCACACCTCCCAGCGCTTCATCTTCTCCTCATCTTGTTGAGTATGATAATCTTTCTCCTTACTGAATTAAGACCATGCGCTCCCACACCTTGAAACCATGTTCATTTGATACCACCATCGGTCAATACTTCATTAACGAACACCTCTATCCTAAAAATTTTGCTCTTCCCATTACAGCCCATTGGTTCTCAATCTCTCGATGCCCTAAGGATATACGTACTTGGCCTCACCCAAATACCCAATACCTGACTTGGCTCAACCGGGTTTCAGCTTCTTGGAGTGAACAATGGAAAGAATGGGGCATCTATGACATGATCATGATGTCTAAACAAGACATCCCTTATAATTCTAACACTATCTTTGGCTTCTTGAGCTTCTGGTCTTCTTCCATTCATGGCTTCGTCTTCCCCTCAGGCATCATGAGCCCAACTTTGTTAGCTTTTTTTTTTGGTGAAAGCCAACTTTGTTAGATGTCGCAGCCATTACCGGACTTCCCATCTATAGGGAGGAAATCCCATCTTTCCATCACCTGGCATGTACTCCTGACAAACTTCATCATTTTCCTTGGAGCCGAACTAATATTGAAGAAATAGAAGACACTCGACTGATAAACGATATTACTTTCTGCTGGGGCAGTGCCTTGGTGGCCCGAGATTTGTTATGTGGACTGAAACCAAAATCTCGTTATACCAAGACGTCAGCCGAGTTCTATTTTCCCAACCTGTTTGCTCGGCAATTCGGGCTTATTCAAAGCATCCCCATAGCTTATGAATCCAAGGTGACTCCTTTTACTCGCCCAGCCCTTTCTGAAAATGACATTACGTCCTTAACCACCGCAAACCTGGCCAAGCTAAACCACTTCCTGTACACCTCTTTTCCTCGGCAACCAGGTGAAACCAGTGCGTTTATCAACTGGTGGCCCTCAGTGGTAAAAACCATCTTTCCTTCGACCCACTCGGTGTATGTTTCTAAACTCATAATCGGCCAAACAGCCAACCCGGTCCCACTTGCTGTTCATATGACAAACAACCCCATGAAGACTCCCAAAAGGAAAGCTAAAGCCTGTTCACGTTCTGAATCTTTCTCGATCAATCTTTTCCTTTCTTGACATCCTTTCTTATTATTGACAAATGTCACTAGGTTATTCTCATGGGGTGGTCATTGATGTAGAGAATCTTGAAGAAACTTCAGTTCAAGTTTCAGCTCATGTGGCCCAAAAGAGGATCACTAGGCAGTCTGGCCTCTGCATTTAAGAATCAGCTCAACCATCCACAAAGAAGAAGAGATTGCTTAAGGTCTCCTGCTCTTCCCTTTATACCTTTCTTGTTTGCTTTTTTCATGATTTTATTCGGCTAACTTCTATACACAATCACAGCTTGCCAATAAATCTCAAGATAACCCTTCTTCGGCTAAGACATCTCAAGTTGCCAAATCCTCTGAACCTCCTTCTGCACATACTACTCTTGTAGTTTCTTCGGCTACCAATTTCTCAGCTAGAACTTCTCCCACCGATAACTTGCAACAAACTTCTGTCACAGTCCCTTCTCCACAAGTTTCTCCTATCAGAGAGGAATTTTTCCAGGTAATACTTGTTTCTTTACTCACTCTGCACCTGTTATTGCCCTAAGTTTGTACTGACATTTTCTCTTTTAGGAGCCGATTTCTCCTTTCATTCCTGCAGCTGAAACCTCGGCTATTCCTGAGTCTATCCCGGATGAAGTGTTGTCATCCTACTTCTCTTCACCCATTCCTCAGGCTGTCGTGGCCCCTATTTCATCCCCAACTGATTAACATCTGCATCTCGTTGAAGACCTTTTGAACCGAGACATCCCTATGGACCCAAAATTAATTTCTGATCTCCGTCTCTCTCTCCTAAAGCTGGCCAAGGCAACTAATATTACCTCCGAGCAGCAAACTGCTTTTAACCAAATGGCCATACAAGTTGGGGATATCTCCTTTAATTTCAAGGCTTGCTCAGAACACAAATCATCTCCTGAAAGAGATCTGACCAGGCTGGTTGACCTTCAAAGGCAAAAGGCTCAATTCTAGAAGGCTTTCAATGAAGTAGAAACAGAGCGCCAACAAGACCTGGCTATCCAGCTTCAAACATCCAATCAGCTAATAGAGTTAAAAGCATAATTGGCTAAGATTATGGCAGAAGTAACGAACCTTGAGCCCAAGTTAGACACTGTTACTAATATAATTGCGGCTAGCTCCAAGGTCAGGCTCCAGCTGTAACCCCAATCTTCTGCCTTGGACAAAGAAACAACAATCCTACTGCAGCAAAAGGAAGCTTTGGAGAAAGACCTGCTTATAGGAGAACAAGGGCTTCTCTTGGCTAACGAGTCCTGGCTTGGACTGAGGGGACTGTTAGCCGATCTAAAGAAAGGTGAGGCTTCCTCTTTGGCTGAGACAAGAATTACTCAGTCTAGAGAGGATGTCTCCCTTGCCCCTGAGCTTGAACCGAATGAAGGTCTCCCTACTGCTGCTGCTGCGGTTGATGCTTCAGAAAGCCAATCTGCTTCGACCATCCTCCCAGCTAATGATATTCCTCCTTGTTGCGGTAAAACTATACTTAAGGGCAAGTGTACCCTTTCGCAAAAGTAAAATAGGAATATTTGGGACTCCAAGTATCGAACCCATAGAGATTGTTGACAGGTATTAGATTAATTACTTCCTTACGTTATCTAGACAATCAAATTGGTTGAAAACAAACAGATAAAAAATAACAAGATTGTGACACCAAGAATAGCAAGAACTGCAAGAAAAGATTCAATTATGGAAAGCCTAGGGTACTTGGTTTCACTTATGTTACCACCTATGATATTACCCAATTTCTCAATGAACCGTGTTTCTTATTGATTGCCAATCACTCGCTCTAAAATTATTAATACCCAATGTCATGCAATATTAATATTCTTTCTCCTAATCAGTTACCCCCAAGGGTCATGCAAGGCAAACGGTTAAAAGAAGCATATTGAATTGGCAAGTTTGTTAATTCAATAACTGATTGAAAATAGGGGATTGCGCTTAGTCCATGTATCCCAAATCCGGTTAATCCTAGAGTTCGGTTAACTAACCGTGGTACGGTCGCTAGTCAATTAACTAACTTAATAAAGGATGATCAAACCTCATAGAAATTCAAACACAAGGATTAAACCAATCAATTAACAGAAACACTGATTCATATTAAAATTGAGCAAACATCAAAGGTATCAAACATAAGATCTACCACACCCTAGGAATGAGTTTAGCTATTCATAATAACAAAGCTCACTATACAAAGCAAAGACATGTAACAATCCATCAAAGAGAGAAAAAGAAAACTAAAACCCGAACATCCTTTCGACGCGAAGCAGTCTTCAAATCAATTGGGAGAGGGTCTTCACTCCAGTACTCGATCTTCCTTCCTGTGCACACGAATGGCTGCTATCACCCCATGCTAAAACTGGTAAAGTTAGCAAGGCCTTGCTGATGAGCACGGTCGTGCTCAATGATGAGCAAGATCGTGCTTAGAAAACGACGTCAACTTCAAATGGAAAGCAAGGGTGTGTTGATCAGTATGGGCTCTCCTAATGAGCACGGTCGTGCTTAATGGTGAGCACGATTGTGCTTCTTTGCAATCTTCAGAACTCAACCTTTTTCCTCCAAAATTGTTGCTTTCTCTCCAAGTTAGATGCTCCACTGCCATGGTGACAAATTCTACAATAATCATGGGAAATAGGGTGAGTGTCCACAATAATTTCCAAATAAATAACAAATCACACCCAATTTCTCAATAATAAAGTATATAAAATGACAGTTTATCACTCCTCCTTCGGCTGAGTAGAAACCTTAGGATTTTTAGTTTCTTTTTTAATTTTGATTGATCAGCTAGGCGGTTGGCTTGTAGCCATCACCACTTCGAATGAATAAAATTTTGAATTATTGATCCCAGACTGAAGAGTAGTAGCTTTTCAAATATTTGCCATTTATGCTTCTTGCCATTTCCTCACCATGCATGTTTATCAGTCGATAGGCCCCATTAATTATAACTTGACTAACTATATAGGGTCCTTCCCAATTTGGTGACCATTTGACTAACTTAGAATCTTTAGTTCCAATCGATAAAATGGCTTTCTAAGCTAAGTCCCCCTCAATAAACCATTTAGTCTTGACATGCTTATTGTAAGCTCTGGCCACTTTTTCCTTATTCTTTTGAATATTTTCTAAGGCCATTAACTTATCCTCATCAGCCGATTCTAGCTGCATGAACATAGCTTGTTGGTATTGATCCATTGTCAAGCAATGCTGTTTAGCTACCCTTAGAGATTTCACATTGATTTCCAATGGTAACATTGCATCTTGACCATAAGTCAGTCGATAAGGGGTAAACCCTGTTGCGGTAGACTTAGAGTTCATGTATGCCCATAGTACTTCGGCTAACGCTTCATGCCACCTCTTAGGCTTATCTTTTATAGTCTTCTTGATTAAACTGATCAAAATCTTGTTAGTAGCCTCAACTTGACCATTTGCTTGTGCATAGTATGGTGAAGATTGAATCAACTTAATCCCATATTCCTGATCAAAAGCTACCACTTTCTCCCCAGTAAACATTGTACCCTGATCTGTGCCATTAACCTAATGACATCAGCTTGAGTATCATTGACCATCGACTGGGCCTCCACCCACTTGGTGAAATAATCAGTGGCCACAATGATGAAAGAATGTCTCCTAGAAGATGAGGAATAAATTTTCCCAATAAGATCCATTGCCCAACCTCAGAAAGGCCAAGGCTTAACAACAAAATGCAGCTCCTCAGCTGGGACCCTTTGAATTGGCCCATGTCTCTGGCATTCTTCACATCCTTTATCATAAGCATGGCAATCTGCATTTATGGTCGGTCAATAATATCCATACATATGTATTAGCCAATGCATTACAGGTCCTGACCAATATGAACCACATATCCCTTCGTGTGTTTCCCCCATGACTTTCATAGTTTCAACTTTACTAGGACATTTTAACAAAATTCCCTCCAGACCTCTCTTATGCAACTCCCCATCTACTAGAGTGTACTTCAAAGCCTTTTGTCTTAGCTGGAAATTTGATAAAAAGGAAGGGTTCTGCAGATACTTTGTTAACTTTGTTCTCCAATCATCGGCTACATCTACCTCCACAACGAGAAGCTCTCTTAGCCGATTATCCAGAGGCTGAATTTCTTCAAAAGTTTCTTTATACCCAGATGCATGCTATGCCAAATCATTTGCTCCCTCATTGTCACCTCTAGGTATATGCATTATTACTACATCGACAAACTGTTTTAACAAACTGTTAGCCGTTTCATGACACTCTACCAAGTTTGGGTTTATGCACTTGTATTCCTCATACAGTTGCTTTATGACTAACTGAGAATCCCCCATAACTTGGATATACTTAGCTTCCATAGACCACAATATTTTTAGCCCCAAGATAAGAGCCTCATACTCAGCTTGGGTGTTTGAACATACGGGCTTTAGCTGATGCATGAATCGCCAATACTCTCCCGTAGGGCTTGTGATTGAAATCCCAGCTCCAGCTCCTTTGCTCGTTCTAGACCCATCAAAAGTTAGGATCCAGGGTTTCAAGTTAACACATAAGTGTGCCTCAGCTAAAGGATCAACAACCTCCACACATGGATGCTCAGCTAAGAAATGCACTTTCTGACTTGTCCTTTCTTGCCCGAAGGGGCACATATGTTAATGCATATGCACTTAGCTTGATAGCCCATTTCATTGATCGTCCCTGCAATACTGGCCTATGCAACAAGTATTTCACAATATCAATTGTGCATATAACCTGGACTTCTCTCGCCAAGAGGTAATATTCCAACTTAGTGCATGCATGAAAAAGAGACAAGCATATCTTTTCTATGGGAGTATATCTTGTTTCAAGATCATTAAGCAATCGGCTAAGATAATAGATGGATCTTTCATTCTCATCCTCATCATCCTGTGCTAACAGGCAGCCGATGGACTTCGGGGCAGTCGATATGTATAATTTCAACGGGCTTCCCTGACACAGGAGGAACTAACACTGAAGGGTTAGCTAAGCCTTGTTTTATCCGATCATAGGCAAGTTGATGCTCTTTCCCCCATACTAACTCATCAGCATCCTTAGCTTTAGCAAAGGGGAAAAAGGTTTCATCTTGCCAGCCAAATTTGAAATGAACCTCCTGTGGAAATTAATTTTCCCAATAAGGCTTTGTAACTCTCTTTTATTCCGAGGAGGACTAGCATCTAACACATCTTTAGCCTTGTTCTTATCCACTTCAATCCCATGTTTATGCACTAAGAAACCTAGAAAATTCCCAGCCGATACTCCAAAAGAGCACTTGGAAGGATTCATTTTCAAATTATGGTTCCTCATTCTTTTAAAAGCTTGTTCTAGATCAGTTAAATGATGATCAACATCATGGGATTTTACTATGACATCATCAATGTACACTTCCATGTTTTTTCCTATCAACTCATGGAAGATGGCATTCAGGGCCCTTTAGTACGTAGCACCAGCATTTTTAACCCAAATGGCATAACAAGCAATTCGAATATCCCAATAGCACTAGGACACCTGAAAGCTGTCTTGTGGACATATTCTTCAGCTATAAAAATCTGATTGTATCCAGAATATCCATCCATTAATGTTAAAATACCATTTTCGACTATAGAATCAACGAGCATGTCAGCTATAGGCATTACATACTCATCTTTTGGAGTGGCAAGGATCAAATTCCTGTAATCAGTACAAATCCAAGCTTTACCACTCTTCTGAATTACAGGGACAATATTTAAGACACCCCATTGTGCCCCGTTGTGTTATTAAAATAAAACATCATTATTTAATTACTTAATCGCACGCTTAACGTGAAAATACGTAACGTTCAAAACTTAAGTTAATAAGCATACAAACTTCAATTAATTAAAACTTCATACCATAATTATATTGCGAATACAGCCATATGTCTTATACATAATACAAAACACCGTTGAGAATATCCTCTCAGTAGAATCCCTCACAGGCATATACTTAATCAAAAGTTATACTTAGCGGAAAATATAAAACATCTCATGAGACGCACTGGCCATACATCCTAAACTCTATCACCGTGGTTCATAGCTCGACCTCTAGCTTCTGGTTCATAGGGAGTTCCTTCCAACTCCTCATCATCAAGCTCATCCATAGGGTCTTCTCGTACGACCACAAAATAAATAAAAATACGACAAACAGAAAAAGATAGGGGATAAGAAACAGCTTAACTTCAAACGTGGAAAAGGTTTAGCAACATTTAAATCCATAACATCACATTAAACATACTTCTCCATATATCTCTATATATATACATATTTAAACACAACCATCCTAGACAATCGTCTATTATTTTCCTCTACCCTTCATCATGATGCAATGCAATGCAGTTTGTATAATCAAGTGCGGCCAAATATCCGGATATCCATCTCAAGTTAACCAGACTATGTTTCAAGTCCACCATGTGAAAATATCACAGACCATGTTTCAGGTCACCCCCTAGTGCCATAACCCCTCATCACTATTTCATAATCCACCTCAACCATAATCACATCTCATCAGCCTCATCACTATATCACAATAATAATCTTGGTTAGGCACTTCAAAACTCAAATATCATGAACCCCCGCATACATCACCCTACTCATCATGTATCAATACTCATAAAATCTCTAATCACATTAATCACACATCATATCATCATTCCAATCATCTCCACATATAATATAAAATAAATAATTAAATGAATAAATAATATAACAACCAGTCCACTGATCATAATATTTCCAGACAATTCATCACATATCAAGCAGAATATCATCAAAGATAGACAAATAGTCAAACAGTATAATATTTCCAGACAATTCATCACAATTCAAGCAGTATATCAAAGACAGTCAAATAGTCAAACAGTCAACCTCGGTAATAAAATAATATATTTTTAAATGCATCGGCGATAAACATACAATTCCAATATTATCATTGGTACCACAAAGTAGTCCCCAATGTGATATTGACATTGTCTATTACTCGCTTCCTAGTAGGGTTTAGGTCGCCCTACGCCATTATCTAATTAAATGTCACTTCGTCGTTTCCGACGTTAGATGGCTTCTTTCCCCCACCTTTTAAGGCATTCGGAGGTTTTTTGGAACGTCACAGCCATGCAGTCAGCTCCAGTCAGAGCTCCCATAGAGTAATTTCTGCTTCCTCACAGTAAGTACGTACATGAACGACAACCTAGGGAGTCGATCTAAACGTAGAAACAGCCAGAAAAAATACTAAATTAATTTCTCAACATCCACACTATAAATTTAACTCACTAGCAAACTTAATTTCTCAAAAACATCATTGATTTAAATGAAAACAGATTTGGGGTTTTTAGGGTTCATAACATAATTTGGGGAAAATCAATCTAACCCAATAACAATGAAATTAGTTTAGGGAAACACTAATTCATAGTCCAAATTGTATAAAACAAGTTTAAAATTCAAGATTAAACTCTGAATTTAAAAGGTTAGGGTTAGGGTTTCAAAAATCAATTTGGGGCTTTTTGAAACTAAAGAAATTAGGGGTAAATACTTACCGAAGGAAGAAGAGGATGACTTGGTGGCGACTGGGGCAGTGAACGGCGGTAGCGGCGGTTCCGGCATGGTGGAGGTAGCGGTTCCTAACTAGAAAGATGGGTTTTTGTGTGACCCACACATGGAAGAAGGAGGAGATCCAAACAGAGGCGTCAAGGGACCATTTCGGTGGCCAGAACGGAGGTCCCGTATTGCACATCCGGTGGTGGAGCTTGCGGCATCGAACGGCAACGACCTGGAACACAGCGACGGCAAAAACGACCCAAATGCGTGGGAGAAGTTGGGTCGCGACGGTGGTCGTCTCCTCGCTCCAGGCGACGATCCGGTGGTACTCGGGCTGGTGATGGACGGAGTGGAGCTGTGAGCTAGGAAGGAGAAAGAGAGAGATGGTTAGAGGAGGAAGAAGAAGTGAAAAAAATGGAGAGGAAGAAGTCTGAGGGGGGAGAAGTCGTACGAAGCAGAGGGAAGAAGAGAGAGCAATTTATTTGTTTTTCATGTACTTAATAAGTAGATACTAAAATGAGTGGCTAAGATTGAATCTAAAAAAAATAAATAATATGAGTCCTTGGGTCTAAAAATAGTGAGTGACAAATATATATTTTCAAAATTCTAATTTGAGTCAAGATTGATGATTGAATTTATCAACCAAGAAAATTAGTGATTCAAAATAAATCTCCAGTTAACACTAAATTAATTTATTTTCAAATCTAAAATTAACTAGATTAAAATATGAACATATTTTTCTTTCAATCATATTATTTAAAATATGTTTCTAAACAAATACTAATAGTGACAATAACACAATCTTATTGTCTAGTAAGCGTGCATACACTGAAATAAGTCAGTGCTAATGCACTTAATAAAGTAATTTTAAAAGAGTAATAAAACTACTAAACTAAACAAAATAAAAAATAAACATTCAGATAATTAATCACTCCAATTAAAATAATATAAAAAATATATTTTTTTTCCAAATTTGAAGAACTGTAAAAACTGGGGTGTTACATTACTACCCCACTTAAAAAAAATTCGTCCTCGAAATTTTGTGACTCGAAACTAAACAGGATCTTGTAATTACATCTTAATCCGAAGATCCTATATTGTACTTCTCTTATTCACTTTCCCTTAGGTGATTGTTTTATAACTTAACCACACATTTCATACTTATTCTTCATTTGGAACGATGCTGGAAGATACTCCATGAAGTCTGTTCAGTTCTCTGATACATACTTGTTTGCTTCTCCACTGCATAATTGATCTTAACATGTAAGTAGGGTGTCGACTTCATCAGTCTGTCCACGATCACTCGAAACTAATAAAAAATATTAGAGGTCTTCGGTAAACTCATAACGAAAATTCATTGTGACTCCATCATCTTAACAAGAAAGGTCTCAAACATCAAGTTATCTCATTTTCACTGTACTCGACTAATGATGGCATCCTCATGACTCATAAGATAGGTCACACGTCAATGACGTTTTGGAAGAATACAGAGTGCAGGGTCATTACATGTTTACATTCATGACTCTAATAAAGTCTCCTCTTTCACATTAACATCCAGCGGATTAGGAGATCAAAAGATGAACAGTTCCTAACCCCAAGAGTATTCATTCTTAATATAGGGAATTTACAAAATAACGATTTAACAGAAAACAGTCTGGCCAAAAATCAGACTGGATCACTGTTGACGAATCTAGGCAAGTATACCTAGTCGTACAAGTAATATGGTGGTGAGACCGATATCGTTCCCACGAGGATCAGTTGCCAATTACCAATTCGCAAGTCAAACAACTATCTAGACTAAATGAAGAATGATCAAAACATAAAATAAAGCAACAAAAGCAATAAAATATTTTTTTGGTCTTTTTGGGGAATTTTATCAAACACTTGGAGTGCAGATAGGGGTGTTGGGATTAAATTTCACTAAACATTAGCCTCATGCAATACCAAGACTACCAATCCAGTTTATGCTTCAGTTATTAAAATCAACCCAGAGAATTACTCAAGCCCTGATTCCTCAGATGACAAGAGCCTAAATTCCCTAATAAACCCTAATTCCTTAGATGGCCTAATTAGTAAATTTGCGTTAAGAGTAAGGATTACACGATTACTAATAAACCAAACTCCATTCGTAGATTCAAGGTTTACTAGGTGATTAATTACAGATCAAGAATTGATAAGAACGTCCCCATTGCAAATCAAATCTCAAAATGAGTTCATGGGTAGCTAAGCCACAAAAAGCATTAAGCAAAGGAATTAAACACTAGTAGAGAAAGCATAAACATAGATTGATAAATCAAGGCAATTACACAATATTCAGTTAAGCTACATCTAATCCCAACAAAGAGGGATTTTAGCTACTCATAGTCATAGAAACTACAAAAGAGAAAGAGAGAAGAGAAGAAGAAAACTCCATGACGAATCCTTCAATCTTCTTCCAATCCAAGAGCAGAGAAAATGTCCCTTTTAGGGTTCCAATTCGCCCCCAGCCGCAGCCTCCAAGTCTCTGTTAAAAGTTCTCTTTTTTTTCGGTCAAAAGTCTTCTTTGGTGTGCTCCCCCTGAAGCTCCCTTTATAATGCAGCCGTGGCATTCTTCTTTTAATCCCAAATCAATTATCTATTGGATATGTTTCAATCAAAACCAAATCATGAATTGATCCCCTAATTAATGCTGACGTTATCTCCTTGCATATGGTGATTGATATTCTTTAATGACTTGAAATCTTCTAAATTAACTGCCCAATCAATATCTTCATCTTCTATTTTTATGATAAGTCATTAATATCCAAATCATCAAATCCATCAATTAGGCCTCTTACATTGCTGCTGGACTTTTGTCAATTGTCATTAAATATTTCCGTTCCAAATTAAATTGGAGTCATCCAATATCTTCAATTTTCAAGCTCCAACTTTATCCAGGCTCATCTTGGCTCATCTTGGGCATTTAATCCTTAATTTCTGCAAAACAACACCACGAAACCGCCTTACTCGTTCCAAGGTAAAAACTAATAAAAATCAATTTAAATATGCCTAAACTATATGAAAATACATGCAAAAATGTACATGAAATATGATGTGAAATCACACTATCAAATCACCCCAAGCTTATTCATTTGGTTGTCCTCGAGCAATCACTACAGGCATTTCAAATAATTCAGCAAGAGACAATCAATTTCAAGCCCAATTAGAAGCTTAGGTTTCCTAGACTTATATTCTCACTGATTCGGGCACTCTTTCTCACCTCACTCAGGTGTTTAGGGATATATGACAATTCGCTCAATTACCTTAAGGAATGAATTCTACCATAAGCTTGACTATCAACCAAATCTCTACTTTATTAATGAAAACAATTAAGAATCAAGAGGTCTTTTGCTTTGGTTGTAACGTGGCCATGGGATTAATCGTTAGGTGGGGAAATCAAGAAAAAGAAATTTCAAAAAGGCTAAACAAAATATCAATCATTGCAAAGCATGACACCTTCTAAAATACCTTTCTGGGTTTCGATTCACTTTTGCCACCTTTCTTTCTTTCTTTTCATTTTATTTCTCACTTCCTTTTGTCATCCCCTTCTCTATATATATTTCTTTTTATTTTTCTAATTTTTCTCTTTTTTTTCTTTTCATTTGGAGAAGGGGAGATTTTCAATCCAAGAGAAATATTTTTCTAACTTTCTCATCCCATACTTTTTCAGCTGCCTTTTTACCCTTTTGTGCAATACTTTAGAAGGTCTCCTATTAAGCATTATTCATCAAAATATTTCAAGGTACCAAGAAAAGTATTTTATTCTTGTAGGCACAAAATTGGGTAACTAAGGGGTAGCATTTAGTCAATCAAAGCTCAGAAGCCCGGAAAAAAATACCTAGTGCCTCGATCATTTTCAAAAATGTTTTAAAAAATTTTTAAGCTTCAAAACGGTTTCAAGTCAAGTTATATAGAATACAATCCAAGAGGAATACAACACTCTATCACAAAGAATGGGGTAGATTTAGTAAGTACCCCTTTTTGGCTCAAAATTCTCACATTTAGTAGTTCAAAAATCAATGAGAAACACAAATCTACAGAACCACATGCTAATTATCAACTATCAAAGATCATCTCAAGCATTTTTTATTTGTAGCCTCATCACAAGAATACAAAATTGGGTTCAAAAATTCACTATCTCAATTTAATTTTCACTCAGTTCTCACAATTGGATGCATAGTCTAAGCATGGGGCAATCTAATCATGTGATCATGCAAAATTATGCCTATATGAATGCAACATGAAAAATGCAAAAATACCCCTACCCCAAGCTTAAAAACTTACATTGTCCCCAATGTAAATAATCAAGTCAGAGAGAGGAGAAAATAAATAAAATAAAAAACTAAATAATTTTTGGAACAACTCACCGAGGTGGTAGCGGGTGTTGGCTCACATGCCAGTCAAAAGCTTGTTGGAAACTGTATCACGGGCAGGCCGTGATCAATTCTGATCCATAGGAGTGGCCTGTCACGGCCGTGACCTCCATCACAGCTAGGCCGTGATGCTCTCTGATCTTCAGGGTCCTCTCATCACGCTCGTGATGGGGATCATGGGCTGGGCCGTGATCCTTTCTGATCTTCATGGCTGGCTCATCATGACCGTGACCAGTGTCACGGCCCGGGCGTGATGGTTGCTGACTTTGTTTCTCCCTGCCTTTTTTGTTTCTCCTTCCTCCTTGCCCTGAAAACACTTAACAAAACTATTAATTTATGATCTTTTTCCTCTTGATCTTCTCAAATTATCCAAGAGTTAAAAATAAAAAACAAATGGAAACGAAAAAAAAAGAAAAAGAAAAATAAAACTTGGATTGCCTCCCAATAAGCGCTTCTTTAACGTCACTAGCTTGACTTATTGAGGAGCTTCCACCTGGATCCCATTGCTTGTAGCATAGGGGCCAAGAGATGCTCAATATGTAAGGGTATCCTCCCGGATCCCATAGCTTGTGGAATGGCGATTGCAGAAGCAAGATGAGTCTTCCCTCAATTCCTCCCGAGTCAAATGGCAAGTTATAAACTACTCTTTTGACCTCTTCAGGCATAAATGTTCCATGAAGCACATGAGGTTTTGCTTCTTGAGCCAATTTTGTAGTGTCCACACATGCATGCAAACCAATATATTTATCCAGTGCCGAAATTCCCGGTTTCTTAGCAAGCATGGTGAAAGATAGACCCATTTGCTCCCCAACCCATGTTCTTTTTCTTGTGAATCATCCTCCACTACTACTTCAACTTCACTTTGATCCATCCCCAAAACCAGATTTTGCTCAAATTGTGCTCCATGTGACTCTTGTACTAACTGTTTACAAATTTCCTCAACTTGCATTTTGAAATTTTGCATCACAGCTTCGATCTGATCCTAATTGGCTCTTGCTCTGGCCTCAGAGATGGATAGCTCTTGGGAATATTGTTCTAGAGCAACTTTCAAAGGTGTTTGCTCATTCCATTCCCATTCCTCCTCACTTGTTCTTTCCCAAGGATTTGTGGAAGGTAATTCCTCTTCTTGTGGCTCGTCTACCACCACCACTTCATCTTCATTTTGATCCATCCCCACAACCATATTTTTCTCAAATTCTGCTTCACGTGGCTCTTCGGGAATCACTTGTAAACATGGTGGTGGTGGTGGTGGTGGTGGTGGTAAGTATGAACAAATGGTTTCCCATTCCTCCTTGGAGAATATATACATAAGCTTACCCGTCACACAATCAACTTGTGCTGGAATATTATGAACTCCCAAATCTATGTCGTCTCCCAAACACCAGTTGTTCTCCAAAGTGTGACTTAAAGCTTCCTCATCAGATGGATAATAATAGTTGTCCATTAATTGCATCCACCTTGCACAACCAACACTCAAAAGAAAAAAAATCAAATATATACAGGAAAAATAAAAAAAATGTCTAAATTAGTTGCCTCCTTTGTTACTAATGATATTGGCAAAACCAATCCCCGACAACGGTGCCAAAAACTTGTTGATGAATCTAGGCAAGTATACCTAGTCGTACAAGTAATATGGTGGTGAGACCGATCACTAGTGGAAAATATACATTAGACGGTAAAGGTTTACGTCAGTTAACCAAAAACTAGACGTTAAAAAGGGGGCGGTGGCAGTTTTGTAAATAATTAATTCCCTGTTAACGTCATTTGTTTTAAGGACTGACGTTAAAAGTGAGGCGGTGGCAGTTTTGTAAATATAAAATCACTATTTACGTCAGTTGTTTAATGAACTGACGTTAAAAGTGTTTTGGAAGAAATTATTAAAACTTTTAACGTCAGTTGTTTATAAACCTGACGTTATAAGTGTGATTTTTCCTTGAGTTAAATAAATAACTGACGTAAATAATCAACTCATTCCTATCTTTCTTTCGTTGTCATCTCAGGGTTGTCACTCTTAACGCAGATCATCACTCCATATAATGCAGTTTATTTCTAATCTTTTTTTAAAAAAAGTTTATTTTTAATCTTAATTAATTAGCTTGAATTAGTAAATTAACAAATTCTTGTGCAAATTAAAATAAATAAACACTTAACATAAAACAAGTTATATATGTATAATCAAATCGTATCTCATTGAAGCGATTCATAAGTTACAATTACATGTTTAAAAGATAAAAAATTTCCGCAAGATATATAGCACTAAAATTAAAAAAGTTTACGCTTCAACATCATTTTCTTCTCGGTCTGTCTTTGATCGAGAATCTCCAACATTGATTCTTCTCATTGAAGCGATTCATAAGTTACAATTACATGTTTAAAAGATAAAAAATTTTCGCAAGATATATAGCACTAAAATATAAAAAACTTTATGCTTCAACATCATTTTTTTCTCAGTCCTGTGCTCAGAATCTCCAACATTGAATGCATCCCCTCCCTCATTTGAAGTCGATGCTCCATCTGAATCCACGAGTCACTTTGGAGCCGTGGCGAGTGAATGGTGCACTCGATCTGTTTCAGCAATATTCTTGGAACAGCCACTTGGTTCCAAAGCCGAAGTTTTGGAGCTGTAGGCTGGCGATTCTCCGGAAGGATGATGGTGTGTGCAAATCACATTACGTGATTCAACCAACCTTACCATCCATGTTACGTGATTCACACAACCTCGAGAAGTTGTTTTGACCATTAAGACAGAGACCTTTAAGTCTAGGTATAGGAAGAAAGAGTGATGAAGTTAATCTCCATGGCATGAGCCATATTGTGAAGCGAGAAAAATTAAAGGAAGGAAGGAAGCTATTTATAGGAGTAGGGGATGAAGTTACTAGGCGTCGTAAGTTGCTAAAAAATTAAATTGATCATTAAGAGCATTAGGTTCCAAGGCGCATTGGGAGTTGGCCTGGCAGTCATATATTATAAACGTGCAGAAAAGAAAACATCCGAAGGAATAGGAAGATACACTTTTAACGTCGGTTGTTGAATAAAACTGACGTTAAAAGCGTTTTTAAAATAAAAAATATTTATTTTTAACGTCCGTTGTTTATACAACCGACGTTAAAAGTGTGATTTTTACTTCAGTTAAATAAACAGCTGACGTAAATAATCCTATATCCCTATCTGAAATGCCCTGTTGTCACACAGGTCTGTTAACGTCAGTTGTTGAATAAAAGTGAAGTTAAAAGTGTTTTTAAAATAAAAAATATTTATTTTTAACGTCTGTTGTTTATACAATTGACGTTAAAAGTGTGATTTTTTACTTCAGTGAAATAAATAGCTGACGTAAATAATCTTATATCCCTATCTATCTGAAATGCCCTATTGTCACTCAATTAACACAGGTCTCGGAGCCATTTTGTGAAGGAATAGAAATATAGAGGAAAAGAAGAGGCAGTATTACAGACTGTTTCAGAAGAATGTTACTTTAACACTTTTAACGTCAATTGCATTCAACAACGGACGTTAAAAGTGTTTTTTTAAAAAATATTAATATTTAACGTCAATTTGTTAATAAAACTGACGTTAAAAAATTAATTTTAACGTCAGTTGTTTAATACAACTGACGTTAAATGTTGTTTTATGTTTACACCCGCGCGCCTTCTGCACTTCGCTCTGTACGTACGTCTCTTTTCTCTTTTCATCACGCTCAACCCTAAATCACTCTCAACCCTCACTCTCACTCTCACTCAACCTTCAATTCTATATGTAGCAAAGTCGTTGACCCCCGTATGTTGGATGACTTGGAAGTTGAGGCTGCTACAATCTTGTGCCAATTGGAGATGTATTTTCCTCCTTCCTTTTTCGACATAATGGTTCACTTAATTGTTCATTTGGTGAGGGAGATTAGATTATGTGGGCCGGTTTTTCTGAGATGGATGTACCCAGTTGAGCGCTACATGAAGATCTTGAAAGGGTACGTGAAGAATCCTCATCGTCCGGAAGCATCTATTGTTCAAAGGTATGTTGCAGAAGAAGCTATTGAGTTTTGTTCGGACTACCTTCATAACACGGATCCTATAGGGGTTCCTAAGCCTCGGCATAATGAGATCAGATGTCAAGGTAAGGGTACACATGGCTTAAAAATTAATAGGAAGGATCGGGAGGAAGTGATTCAAGCACATTTGTATGTATTGAACAACATCGAATGTGTTCAGCCTTTCTTATTTGAACATAAAAGAAAAGTCAATCAAGAAAACCCTCGAATGAGCGAAAGGTGGTTGTTGAACAAGCATAACAAGACTTTCTTACCATGGTTCAAGGAAGAAATGCTTAAGGATGGTAATCCTTGCTCGATGACGTAAAATGGCTAGCACGTGGGCCTAACTTCAACGTCATATGTTGGAGCGGATACGACATAAATAACTTTTCCTTTTATACAAAGGAACAAGATAACAAGAGTACCATGCAAAATAGTGGGGTTATGATCGTGGCCGAAGCAATGCACTTCTCTAGTGCAAAGGACACAAAACCCGTTACAGCACCGACACCTTACTTTGGATATATTGAAGATATTTGGGTGCTCGATTACACTAAGCTTACAGTGCCGGTATTTAAATGTAAGTGGGTTGATAGTAATGGTGGTGTACAAACTGACGAATTGGGGTTCACATTGGTAGACCTCAACAAGTTAGGTCATATAAATGAGCCTTTCATAATGGCTTCCCAAGCAAAACAAGTGTTTTACATCACTGATCCTTCTAACAAAAGGTTGTCCGTGGTTCTCCAAGGAAAAAGCATGTATAATGGTAGTGATGAAAATGAAGATTCAAATCTTGATATTCCTGAGACTCCTTCTTTTTCAACAAACATGCCTACTATAATCGAGGAGACACAGGTGGACGATGTACATGCCACTCGTGATGATCATCACGAAGGGATATTGATATAGGTAGTTTAAACTTAGTATACATTTATAACCTATGTTAATAAATTAATATATATTGTTTTGAACAGGCATACATTATATGGATCATTGTTCCATTTTTCCTTTGCAATTATGTAATGTGTGTGATATTACGTATTCTTGGGATATTTCTTGAATGCGGGGATGGCTTAGGGGAGTGATATTTTAAAACTGATTTAAAAAAAAATACTATTAGCGTCGGTTGTATCATACAACCGGCGTTAAAAGTATTTTATAAAAATATCAGATACACTATTAACGTCGAGTTGTTTACTACAATCGGCGTTAAAATTAAGACCTTTAACGTCAGTTCTTTATAACAAATGAGCGTTAGTTTTAACAAAATTTACGTCGGTTATGTTAAAGAAACTGGCGTTAATTTTGACAAAATTAACGTCGATTGTGTTAAAGAACCGGCGTTAATAGTGTTATATTTAACGTCGGTTCTCAATCGGCGTTAAAAGTGTAACTTTTAACATCGGTTGTATTTCGTCGATCAATGATTCGGCGTAAAAATCAATTTTAACTGACGTAAAAAGCACTTATTGCACCAGTGGATATCATTCCCACGAGGATCAGTTGCCAATTACCAATTCGCAAGTCAAACAACTATCTAGACTAAATGAAGAAAGATCAAAACATAAAATAAAGCAACAAAAGTAATAAAATATTTTTTTGGTCTTTTTGGGGAATTTTATCAAACACTTGGAGTGCAGATATAGGTTTTGGGATTAAATTTCACTAAACCTTAGCCTCATGCAATACCAAGACTACCAATCCAGTTTATGCTTCAATTATTAAAATCAACCCACAGAATTACTCAAGCCCTGATTCCTCAGATGACGAGAGCCTAAATTCCCTAATAAACCCTAATTCCTTAAATGGCCTAATTAGTGAATTTGCGTTAAGAGTAAGGATTACACGATTACTAATAAACCAAACTCCATTCCTAGATGCAAGGTTTACTAGGTGATTAATTACAGATCAAGAATTGATAAGAACGTCCCCATTGCAAATCAAATCTCAAAATCAGTTCATGGGTAGCTAAGCCACAAAAAGCATTAAGCAAAGGAATTAAACACTAATAGAGAAAGCATAAACATAGATTGATAAATCAAGGCAATTATATAATATTCAGTTAAGCTACATCTAATCCCAACAAAGAGGGATTTTAGCTACTCATAGTCATAGAAACTACAAAAGAGAAAGAGAGAAGAGAAGAAGAAAACTCTATAACAAATCCTTCAATCTTCTTCCAATCCAAGAGCAGAGAAAATGTCCCTTTTAGGGTTCCAATTCGCCCCCAGCCGCTACCTCCAAGTCTCTGTTAAAAGTTCTCTTTTTTTTCTGTCAAAAGTCTTCTTTGGTGTGCTCCCCCTGAAGCTCCCTTTATAATGCAGCCGTGGCATTCTTCTTTTAATCTCAAATCAATTATCTATTGGATATGTTTCAATCAAAACCAAATCATGAATTGATCCCCTAATTAATGCTGACGTTATCTCCTTGCATATGGTGATTGATATTCTTTAATGACTTGAAATCTTCTAAATTAATTGCCCAATCAATATCTTCATCTTCTATTTTTATGATAAGTCATTAATATCCAAATCATCAAATCCATCAATTAGGCCTCTTACATTGCTGCTGGACTTTTGTCAATTGTCATTAAATATTTCCGTTCCAAATTAAATTGGAGTCATCCAATATCTTCAATTTTCAAGCTCCAACTTTATCCAGGCTCATCATGGCTCATCTTGGCTCATCTTGGGCATTTAATCCTTAATTTCTGCAAAACAACACCACGAAACCGCCTTAGCCATTCCAAGGTAAAAAGTAATAAAAATCAATTTAATTATGCCTAAACTATATGAAAATGCATGCAAAAATGTACATGAAATATGATGTGAAATCACACTATCAATCACATCTACCAAAAGTAAATGTGACTAGACTAAGTCTCATCAAGAAACTTTTGTTACCACGAAATTATCTGTGTTACAACTCAAGAAATACTCATAACAAATTCTTTCAACGAAATGTGAAAATATCCAGGCTAATGAATATTACCAAATCAATCCACTCAAATGTCTACTAAAAAAATTTTAACGGTGACCAAGGAGATAGTTTGTATCATTATTGTATAAACATCATGCTGCCATAGTTTGTCTCTAGAGCGACCACTCAGGACTCAACAAAAGAACATGGAGTTGCAGACCTTGCCATCCAATTTGGGCAGCTGAGGGATGGGAACAGCTCCACCAGCAGTCAGGCTACCATGACTTGATGATGTCTCCGATTTGTCCTCGAATTTCATAAACTGTCCCATTTGTGTTGCAGCCAGGTGAGCATAGCATATAGGAACTACAACAGAAATGGAAGTGGTACTCCTCTGATACACACATAGGATAGAGAATGAACAAGTTCCTGAAGATCATCCGGGGAGAATCCAATCTCGTCTAACAGAACATGATAGTGTGTTAGCCTAATGGTGCCTATCATTCCAGCATGAGCACATAAGTAGAAATCATAATTTTGAGGATGACAAACTTTATTATCAATTATAGTTCCAAGAGGACCAATTGATGAGTTGTTAATGGAGACAGTACCAATTTTCGGGCAGAAAACCTTACTGAATTGGATTTTGACGACCTTTCCGAGCGAGATACTTGAAGGAGAAATTAACTTTCATCACTTCCTTCATAAGTCTATGATGCCTCAAAGGTGGTACGAGAAGCGAGATCGACATCAAGGAACACGGAAATGATGTTGCAATGTGATGGACTCCGTCAAGTGTACCGGCTTCATCGTCAAGTAATAAAAAGATCGATCCCACAAAGACCGTGATCTCAAACAACAATTAATTATTAAATCAATTAAACTGGACTATAAAAAAGGATTTGGAAAAGATTTGATTTTTTGTAATAAGAATTAACTAGAAAATCAGATATTTAAGAACGCAATCAATTAAAATAGGAAAGCAAATCAATTAGGGGTTTTTCAAATCAAAAGAGATTCCTAGGAATTGGGTTACCAACAAGATTGTTCATGTTACCAAATTGACTACCCCTTGTTAACAACCAAAATTGCTTTGAAGGTGAATTTATCCTTAATAAGTTAATGCTCCCTCTCGGGTTACAAAAACCGTGCCCAATTAAATCAACCCCTACTCTCGTGGTAACTGAATTTAAATTGAACCCTTTAAGTTCTATGACAATTCGTGAACCCTCGAAGGACCGCTTCTAACTCTCGTGATTTAAGTCCTAAGTTTGATTCCTATAGATCCGATACCTAAGTTCACCGCTAGGTTCCTCCTTAGAGTATCTACGACAGGCAAATAAGTGGCCACCGAATTTACTAGTAATTAAAGCAATAGAAATCAAATCGAAAGAAAAATCGAAATTAACAAGAGACCAAACGTCAATTTGTCACCATAAACAAATCTTGGGCATAGCCCCAGTTCCTAGAAATAAGACTACTACTCAAGCATTGCCATGTTCATAGCAAGCTTGATTAACAAAAACATAAAAGAAAACCTAAGAGAAGAGTAAAAGAAGAAGAAGAAGAAGAAGAAGAGGAATCCTAATTTTGCCTAAGGTAGCAGCCCAAAAAGTGATCCTATTTTCGAGCCTCTAGGTCCTATTTATAAGGTAGGGTAACTTGCATCCCAAGCAATTACAAAATCAGATAAAATCAGCTTTTAAAATTCCAGATATTGCGCGTCACAGCCGTGATCCCTGTCACGGACAGGCCATGATAGATTATGTCTTGGAAAACTTGGCTCTGATGGCCTGTCACGGCCGTGATGGCCATCACGGCCTGTCCGTGACAGGTTCTGACTTTTGTGTACTTTTCTTTTCAGCCCTGTTCGATCATGGCCGTGATGGCTGTCACAGTTAGGCCGTGATAGCCTCTGTTTGCTCAGTTTTCTTGCTTTTCAAACTCCATCTCCATGCAAGCTCCATCATGGTTGATCTTGGACGTTTTAATCTTCAATTCCTGCACAACAACAACACAAAACCGCCTTACCCGTTCCAAGGCAAAAACTAAAAAAAAAATCAAATTAAAAATGTATAAACTACATGAAAATGCATGCAATATGATAAAGGAATATGATGTGTAATCACACTCATCACAACGCGATACAGAGTAACGCGTTTTACATCACACTCAAAGTGCAAAACTATAATCAGGGTAGAAAGATAAACAACAACAATGACAATAACCACAACAAAAACAAATGTAAAAAGCATAAAATATTTTATTATTCCTCAAAATAAAAAATAATAACTAGTAATTAAACACTAACAAACAACTATTTCTAAAATAATAATTTATCATCATCAAACGGTTCAAACTTATAGCAATCTCTATAATTAAGCACTAGTATGATCAACAATAGTATGATCCTTCAAATCTCTTGCTCGTCCATCGTATAATTAAACTCATTTATTTCATCTTAACACACCCTACTAGTCCATTCAAAATGACTTAGAATCTTAGACTCCTTACCAAATCCAAATTTTAAACAAAATTATAGCCTAACCAAATCCCCTAAATTTACCTTATAACCTTATGTCTCAAACCAAATCCAACTTAGTACTATTTTCATAGATCAAATCTCACTTTAAAGAAAAAAAATCTCATCACAAGCTAAAGTTTATACTTCATCTTAGTAACTTCCAATAACCTCAAAGTGATTAGAAATTAATTCTATTCTCAACATAAAGACTTAAGTACTAGTCATGACCAAGCCACACTCAACTCAACTTCTCTTATAAACACCATATACTTAAACCTCCTTTTCTTTAAACAAACTTACCATCATCAAAATAAGCCTATCTTCACATCAAAATATTAATTTCTTAAACTTGAGCCTACTTCATTTCTCATCTTTTAAACACTAGATTAGGGATCTAGCATCAAACTTAAATTTCTACAACTAGGTTAAACACTTAGGTTCCCTTATTTGATTATAAACTCTCTAAGCTCTATCAATCCTACCTTCAAAATACCTAGTTCATCATAAATCCAAAATTCAAAATGTATATTATACCCAATGCAAGTCTTATCTTCAAGATCTCCGAACCTAATCATAATTAATCAGATTGATACAATCTAAATTCTAAATATGCATTTGGATCGAATCTATATTCATCAAAGCTTAAAGTGAAGCCCTAAACTCACCCTTTTAAACAAGAACAACATGCCTAATTATAGTCATTATCTTCCCTATTGCCACCTCCAAAAACTCTCTTGGGGGTCCTATCATTACGATGGGTATTACGTCCTTTTTCTCGATCCATGATCCTGTTTAAAGAAATCATCATCTCGCATTCATATGACATATAATACTACATAAATAAGTATATAAATACTATATGCCCTACCAATGTCAGTCATCACATCAAATTCGGACACATTACCCAACCTCTGAGCATAGTCAATATCAGATGTGGATTCAACTAGACACGGCCAGTAACAACATCCTAGACCTCACAGTCCGATTAGAAACGAACAGCTCTTATACGAAATGAGACACCCCGTTGTGCCCCGTTGTGCTATTAGATTAAAAGCCCATTATTTAATTACTTAATCGCACGCTTAATGTGAAAATATGTAAAGTTTAAAACTTAAGTTAATAAGCATACAAGCTTCCATTAATTAAAACTTCATACCATAATTATATTGTGAATACAGTCATATATCTTATACATAATACAAAACACTGTTGAGGGTATCCTCTCAGTAGAATCCCTCACAGGAATATACTTAAACAAAAGTTATACTTAGCAGAAAATATAAAACATCTCACGAGACGCATTGGCCATACATCCTAAACTCTATCACCGTGGTTCATAGCTCGACCTCCAGCTTCTGGGTCATAGGGAGTTCCATCCAACTCCTCATCATCAAGCTCATCCATAGGGTCTTCTCATACGATCACATAATAAATAAAAGTACGACATACATAAAAAGATAGGGGATAAGAAACAACTTAACGTCAAACGTGGAAAGGGTTTAGCAACAATTAAATGCATAACAGCACATTAAACACGCTTCTCCATATATATATATATATATATATATATATATATATATATATATATATATATATATATATATATATATATATAAACATGTTTAAACAAACCATCCTCGACAATCGTCTAATATTTTCCTCTACCCTCCATCATGATGCAATGCAATACAGTATGTATAATCAGGTGCGGCCAGATATCCGGATATCCATCTCAAGTTAACCAGACTATGTTTCAAGTCCACCATGTGAAAATATCACAGACCATGTTTCAGGTCACCCCCTAGTGCCATAACCCCTCATCATTATTTCATAATTAACCTCAACCATAATCACATCTCATCAGCCTCATTACTATATCACAATAATCATCTCGGTTAGGCACTTCTAAACTCAAATATCATGAACCCCCGCATACATCACCCTACTCATCATGTATCAATACTCATAAAATCTCTAATCTCATTAATCACCCATCATATCTTCATTCCAATCATCTCCACATATAATATAAAATAAATAAATAAATAATATAACAACCAGTCCACTGATCATAATATTTCCAGACAATTCATCACATATCAAGCAGCATGTCATCAAAGACAAGCAAATAGTCAAATAGTATAATATTTTCAGATAATTCATCACATATCAAGTAGTATATCAAAGACACTCAAATAGTCAAATAGTCAACCTCAGTAATAAAATAATATATTTTTATATGCATCGGCGATAAACATACAATTCCAATATTATAATTGGTACCCCAAAGTAGTCCCCAATGTGATATTGACATTGTCTGTTACTCGCTTCCTAGTAGGGTTTAGGTCGCCCTATGCCATTATCGAATTAAATGCCACTTAGCCGTTTCCGATGTTAGATGGCTTCTTTCCCCCACCTTTTAAGGCGTACGGAGGTTTTTCTAGAACTTCACAGTCATGCAGTCAGCTCCAGTCAGAGCTCCCATAGAGTAATTTCTACTTCCTCACAGCAAGTAAGAACATGAACGACAACCCAGGGAGTCGATCCAAACATAGAAACAGCCAGAAAAAATACTAAATTAATTTCTCAACATCTACACTATAAATTTAACTCACTAGCATACTTAATTTCTCAAAAATATCATTGATTTAAATGAAAACAGATTTGGGGTTTTTAGGGTTCATAACATAATTTGGGGAAAATCAATCTAACCCAATAACAATGAAATTAGTTTAGGGAAACACTAATTCACAGTCCAAATTGTATAAAACAAGTTTCAAATTCAAGATTAAACTCTGAATTTAAAAGGCTAGGGTTAGGGTTTCAAAAATCAATTTAGGGCTTTTTGAAACTAGAAGAAATTAGGGGTAAATACTTACCCAAGGAAGAAGAGGATGGCATGGTGGCGACTGGGGCAGTGAACAGCAGTAGCGGCGGCTCCAGCATGGTGGTGGTAGCGGTTCCTAACCAGAAAGATGGGTTTTTGTACGACCCACACAAGGAAGAAGGAGGAGATCCAAACAGAGGCGTCAAGGGACCATTTCGGTGGCCGAAACGGAGGCCCAGCGGTGCGCATCCAGTGATGGAGCTCGTGGCGTCGAATGGAAGCGATCCGAAGCACAGTGACGACTAAAACGACCCAAACGCATGGGCGAAGCTGGGTCGCGATGGTGGTCGTCTCCTCGCTCCAGACGACGATCCGGCGACACTCAAGCCGGTGATGGACGGAGCGGAGCTGTGAGCTAGGAAGGAGAAAGAGATAGATGGTGTGAGGAGGAAGAAGAAGTAGAAAAAAATGAAGAAGAAGAAGTTTGAGGGGGGAGAAGTCGTGCAAAACAGAGGGAAGAAGAGAAAGCAATTTATTTGTTGTTCATGTACTTAATAAGTAGATACTAAAATGAGTGGTTAAGATTGAGTCTAAAAAAATAATAATATGGGTCCTTGGGTCTAAAAATAGTGAGTGACAAATATATATTTTCAAAATTCTAATTTGAGTCAAGATTGATGATTGAATTTATCAACCAAGAAAATCAGTGATTCAAAATAAATCTCTAGTTAACATTAAACTAATTTATTTTCAAATCTAAAATTAACTAGAGTAAAATATTAACATAATTCTCTTTCAATCATATTATTTAAAATAGTTATCTAAACAAATAGTAATAGTGACAACAACACAATATTATTGTCTAGTAAGTGTTCATACACTGAAATAATTTAGTGCTAACGCACTTAATAAAGTAATTTTAAAAGATTAATAAAACTACTCAAACTAAACAAAATAAAAAAAAATAAACATTCAGATAATTAATCACTCCATTTAAAATAATATAAAATATATATTTTTTCCAAATTTGTAGAGCAGTAAAAACTAGGGTGTTACAATATTCGACAACCATTCAACATATCTGGTCATACGAATGAATCCTGCTTTTAGTAGCCGCTCCATCTCTTCTTTGATACTTGGCATTAATTCTGGACAGAGTCTTCTTGCAGCTTGCTTGTGAGGCTTAAAGCCTTCTTTTATCGGCAACCGATGCTCCACCAAATCCCTGGGTGACCCAAGCATCTCGTGGTAATCCCATGCAAAGCAATCTTTGTACTTCTTTATTAACTCGATTAGATGATTTCTGTCTTCCTCCTTTAACAAGCCACTTATTCTGGTCATTCTCGGCTCCTGCTCTGTTCCTAGGTTAACATCAAGCAGATGATCTTCAAAAGAAAAGGCAGGGACCTTCCTGCTGATTTGGGATTCCCACCTCTCCTCCAGTTCGTGCCCCCTAGACATATTAGCCGAGCCTGCTTCATCTTGAACCTCTTCCATTTCCAAAGACATGGCCACGTTAACCCTTTGCTCAATTTTCAGGGATGTCAGTCTATGTCTCGAATCTTCAATCACATGTGTTGGACTATTCATCTAAAAACAACTGTGAAGGTCGTAGGTCGGTCTGGATCTTAACATCAAACCCATTAGTTGTTAAATTAGAAGACTCCCATGATCATTCCTCAAAACCTTTAGGGATGGTTATAGGTTCTAGCCGAGGCGAGTAAAATATTGCTTCGGTCATTTTAACATCAGCTGTAAAAGGATTCTTATCGGCTGAAACTGACTCAACTCTGTCTCCATCCCAGAACATCAGTACTTGATGTGAAGTGGAAGGTACACACTGACTGGAATGAATCCAATCTCTTCCTAACAATATAGAATAAGTAGACTTTGAGTCTACCACAAAGAAAGAAGAACTTAAAGTCTTACTCCCAACAGTGATATCGGCTACCAAAATTCCTAAACCAACTGTGGCATCTCCTGTAAAGTTTGTCATCTTCATGTTGGTGGGGATCAGATCCTGCTTAGTTCTTCCCAACTTCTTCATGGTGGTTGATGGCATTATGTTCAAAACATCTCCCCCATCTACCAAGATTCGGCTCACTGTCTTGCCATTTACCCGAGCCTTAATGTACAAAGGCTTAAGGTGCTTACTCATTTCCCCTGTTGGTCTGGGAAACACCATCTTCGGTTCTTATGAAATAGGAGTTAACTATGCCCATTCAACCTCTTCAGCTAGCACATCTCCTACTAAATTCTCAGGTTGCTCATGCTGGACCAAGAACTGACTTGGAATTAACCCTACCATGTTGGTCTCATCTGCTGGTTGGTCTCCATCTTCCTCAAGTATGGAATCCAACACTGAATCCTCTAGTGAAAGATTTGAGCCGAGATTTTTCTCCATTTCCTCGACTGTCAAAGGGATTTGTTCCTCAGCTACCATAATTGGGACTTCTTCCAACTCGGCTATTTCCAGTTCCTTAATCATTTCTTGGAACTCATGTTCTTCCTTTTCCAGACAATCCTAGACTTCTGAGTGCACTGATTCTGGTTCTGTTTCCTTAGCAGCCGTTCCTTTTGGTTGCCCGAAAGCGGCCTCTAAGATCTCGGCTACCCTAGGAGATTCTATCTCAGCACGATCAATTCTTTTTGCTTCAGTTAACATAGCCAAAGTTTGTTTCATCCGCTAAACAGATTTGTTTCTCTGAGCCCTCCTTTTCTGAGTCCTAGTCAAACCCAATGGTTCTTTCACCACAGGCTCATTTCCCCTCACATGCTTGTTGATGTGCCAATGCTCATTTTCCATATTGACTGGGGGTTTGACCATACTTTGGGGTCTGATATCATCCTCGTTCCTTACAGTTATTTTCAGCGTGGTCATCCCTTTTTCTACATCAAATCGAGCCACTCTCCTTCCCTCATCTGAAACTGGACTTTCATCCACCTCAAGCAACCTTGTACTATCTGGAGTATGATTCTGATGATGATTGCTCTTTTCTCCATCGAAGCCTCCCTTGGGTAATACCCTAGGTTCAACTGCAGCATTGTGTCTGGTTCCAAGCCTCTTTTGTGCTCCTGAGAAACTCAACCTACCAAACACACCAGGCTTAGTATTATCCACTGCATCTGTTGGAACTAGAATATCTTCCCATTAAGCCCCCTGTACACCTCACAATCAGCAGGTGACTGTTTAGACTCAGGTGATCTCATCGGCTGGTTTCTTTCCAATCGACTGAACACAGTTAGCCTGTTGTAGACAGCTGGTGCATCTTTCCTGATCGGCTCCTTCTTAGTTACTTGAGGCTTCTTATGTCTATCAAACACTAATGGTTTCTGGTCAATAGTCTTATATCAATCAGACACACACTAGTGCAATAAGTGCTTTTTACGTCAGTTAAAATTGATTTTATACGTCAGAATATTGTCTGACGTAAATACAGCTGACGTTAATAGTTAATATTTCAACGTCGGTTGTTTAAACAATTGATGTTAAATATAAAACTATTAACGTCAATTCTTTAACACAACTGACATTAATGTTGTTCAAACTAACATCAGTTCTGTTAAAGATCTGACGTTACAGGTTTTATTGTTAACGTCAGTTTCCTAATACAACTGACGTTAATATTGTACTGTATATTTTATAAAATACTATTAACGTCAGTTGTTTGAAACAACTAATGTTAATAGATTTTTTTTTAAAAAATTCAGTTTTAAAATATCACTCCCCTCAGCTATCCCTGCATTCAGTAAATATCCCAGTAACACAGAATATCACACACATTACAGAATTGCAAACACTACCCTTAAATTTCAATATTAACTAAAAGAAAAGAAATATACAAAGGAACAATGGGGGGACTTAAAATCAAAACCCATGTATAGGAAAAACATAACTATCTACAAGTATATATATATATATATATATATATATATATATATATATATATATATATATTAGTCTCTAATGTCTAAAAACAAAACTACTAATCTAAGTATATATATATATATATATATATATAAATGTTATTAATTAGTTTCTAAAGTCTAACAAAAAAACTATTCATCTAAGTATTGCGGAGGTATCTTGTCAATTCCTTTTTCAGCCGTATACTTGAAGAAGAATTCTGCCAATCGCATCCTCAAGTCTCTAAACTCATCTTTTTGAATAGGCAATTGGTTGTTAAATGCCTACACACGTTTAAATAATAACAATAACATTAACACAAGTCATCACCAAAACTATAATATATAATTTAACAAGTTGTTTAAATATTACCTTCTTCCATCCATCCGTAATAGATGCGGAGACTATGTTCAGCATATGAAGCATCACATAATAGTCGCACGACCACCCGTCAGGTTGAAATCGAGACTACAAACAAAATTAATTTCAATGTCAGTTAAATATACATATAAATTAGTAATTATAATATTAATTATTTGATAAATAAACTACCAAACCTTGAGGATGATCCAATCAGGATTTCCTTTAGCCTTAGAAGTCCTACTTCTCCCGTTGGTGCAACTTATGCTACTCACCTTCAGCACGCTATCATAAACAAATAATCATGTCAATTAACAAATTCATATATCATGTGTGTAATAAACTAAAAACAACTGATATTAAAACTTAAATTAAATTGAAGATTAGTTACTTACGTATTTACAGCTTCCACCACCTCATGTGGCGGGTTTTGGTGGAGAGAGCAAAAGAATATGATAGTATGCCTAGACGGGTGAAGTACGAGCAACTGCCAATGGTTATTCATAGAGTAGGGAGCCAGATATAATTCTTTCCGATTATCTCCCATCAAGTTCCCTATGTATTTACTAAATTCATCGCCAGCAAAGAATTGATGCATAAGGATTGACAGATCTAAGAAGCCATAAACTGATTTGGAGCCCTTATCAAGCTGAAGACGATGGAGATACCTAAGATATGAAAAGGTGTGGATGTTAATTACATAATATATATATTGAAATTAAAATAAATTATTAAATGGAAAAATACAAAAAATAAATAAGTTATAAAATTAAAATTAACTTACGTGCACCAGAGACTCAAAACCGTGCTGGCCATCCACACGTTATCTCTACAGGCGTGCCCGAGAGCTTCACCACAGAAGGAAAATATCCTCTCTTGATTTGGGCGTGCCACCCATCCATCGTGCTCCAATGGACATTCAAAAATCTCAAAGGCATAATCCTCACCAAGTGAGAACAAACGAGTGACAGGTGACTGCGACACTGACGTTGACTTGGCCTTCAATTTAGAAAAAATAAAATAGTTAAGTTGTTGATAATTAAAAAAAACACAAGTAATTATTTGAATAATTTGGACATTTATAATGAATACATACCTTTGTTACCATTTCGAGCTCACGGTGTTTGAAGTCCAACTCAAGCTCACGCCTTTGCATTTCCAACTCAAGCTCACGGTGTTGGACTTCCAACTCCCGCTCCCTAGCTGCCAACTCATCGTCCTCCACATGTGCCCTACTATAACTCTCTTTTGTGCTCATATGTGAAGGGTTAGCTTGTCCTGCGGTGTCCTGGGATGAACCGACAGAGGAAAGCTCTCTAGCAAGCGCTTGCTTGAATTCTGGGTTGGATAGGAAGCTTTTCATCAGATGCATTGTAATAGTAGAGTTGAAGATGAGCTGCTGAGTCATGGATTCCAAAATTGATGCCTCATCGATGACCCGCTTTCGTGAAGCAGACTTGCCATAATATTCTCTGATGGTCACGTTCCCAGGAACACTGATAACCCGACCAGGATGGTCTTTCTTGCCTAGAGTAGTCATCAAGACATCCCGCCGTCCAGAAGGGACGAATGAGCCCTGGGAGCATTGTGCTTTAAGATCCATCTACAATGAAAAAATGAAAAAACGTGCAAGTGAAAAGTGTGAAAAATATCTATACAAATATCAATTGAAATGAAGTTAATTATTTACTTACTATCTTATCTGCCACGTCGCGAGTGGCATCAACTTTAAAAGATCCCGTCTTTGTCATGCGGTCGGCTAACCAGACATCTTCGCGGTCGATGTCCGACGGATGACTTAATGGTGTTCCCTCAGGCACCTCTCCTCTTTCTATCCTAGCAGCGTGCTCTTCCTGCTTCAACCTCAGTCTATCAACCATCATCTCCTCGATCCGAGTCTCGTACCCACCTTGAGACATATTGTGTCGGTGGATATTCTTCGCCTGGTTCTGCCTACCCTTCTCTGCCTTAGCCTATTCAAACAAAAACACATAATTAAATATAGTTAAATGATCTATAAGAAGCATACACGATTAACTTAATCAACCAACCTGAAATTCTTCATCCTGTCGACTCCTAGCAAACATATCCCAAGTATCCTTATCAATCCAGGGATAATCCGAGAACATCTTATCAAGCCACTTCTTCTCAGATACATAGTACCTGGTAAGATCATGCTTGAACCCATTCCAGTGCTTTGATGCCATTTTCATACATTTCGTACGATGATCCCCGTCATTCGGCACAGTCCAAGCTACCTACACATTAAATACATAACAACTGGATGGATTATAACTTGGATAATTATCTAATAATGTAAATCAAAAGAATGTAAAGGTAAAATACCGTGATAGCCTCCCAAATCTGATCCTTAACGTTCTGTGGAACGTCATTCCAATGGTTGTAGTTGATGCTAACGTGCTGCTTCGCTTGTAGAAACACCCACTTTTTAAATTCTTTAGCACGGGGTCCCTGGGGCTTTAGATTAGCATCAAAGCACACCTCAAGCTTCTGTCCTTTTTGCCTAGCCTTCTCTAATTTCTTCAAAGTCGTGGCTCCTCTACCCCGTTTCCTCTGAGACTGTGATGTCTGTATGGACAAAAAAATTGTAAAATAGAAGGTTTTAACTTTATAAACTTACATTAAAAAGAAGGACTAAATATAGTATATAACATGTAAACTTACACTAGAATCAGGCATAGGCGCGATCGGGTCCTGCGTAGGCCCCACAGTGTCCTCCCATGCATGTGGGCCATCCGACTAATCCATATGTATGCCTGTTCAGAAACAATATATATTTATTAAAATAGGTTATAACTAAAGAAAAATACAGAAGTATAAATATGCAATCATTGGGGCATCCATGTATCTTCTTATACTCCATACCCATCGGACACAATACCTTCTTGGTCTCATAGTTACGGTCAGGCAATGTGTTGTCCTCCGGAAGTAAGTCTTTCAACACTTCAAGCAATTCCGTGAAGCTTTTATCGGTCTAACCATTTCTCGCCTTCACACAAACCAATTTTAGCACCGCCGACAACCGTGTATGAGTAGTACAACCTGGATATAAAGGCTTATTCACATCACCGCACAACCTATCATACACATGAGCTCGATGAAAAGATTCTTGTCCAATATCACGGATCATGTCTTCTACTCGATCATCCTCCATATCAACGTCAATGTCCTCACTTTGGGAGACACTTGCCGTACTACTCAACAACACATCACCATGCCATACCCACCTTGTATAACTCAAGCAAATCCCTTCACAAATCAAATGAGTATGTATATCCTTCACCGTACATGTCCTCGTATTCAAACACTTGACACAAGGACAACAGAACATTCCATTACTATTAGGAACATTCCTTTGAGTAAATTCTATAAATTCTCCCACCCCCTTCAAATACTGAGCACTAGTTTGCTTACAAACCATCCAACTACGATCCATAACTAGATAGGTTCTGTATATATACAAAACATATATCCAATATAAGGACAATACGGGAGACTAAAAACTAGTTTTTGAAATCCTAATTGAAAACTAGTTTTTGAAATCCCGTCAACCATGTATATCTTATTTGACTAACTGCCTAAAACAAAATTTCCACGGTAATCTCACATCATTCTTCTCATCAAGCAGGCAACAACACATATTAGGATTATTGCTATATCTAGTACTATAACCACTCAGCCATATGAATCGATCAAGACAGCATGATATATACAAGGAAGGCATTTAAAAATTATTTCAAATTTACACCATTTTCAGGTTTCTCAAGACAGAAAAGAAATAAGCAGATGAAGATAAATTAACAAAACAGAATTCCATTGAGCAATATATTGTTGATGTCACATGCTACAAGCAACTCTAAATTTCTTCCCATTTTGAAATAGGTGATGATAGCAGAAGAAAAACAAGAGAAAACACAAAATCCACGACCAGAAATAGAGACATTCCAAACAACTCAAACTCACAGTTTCAAGTTTCAACTACAGAGACTATAGTTTCAACATACACTCAAAACCAAAAATAAAAAAAATGTGCCCTAAAGACTCACCAGAAATAGGTGCTCGCGTGGTGGTGGGGAGGGGAGCTCGAGTGGTGACCAACGTTCGATGTGGTTACTGAGAGCAGAGGGACAAGGAGAGTTAGTGCGCGGGAAGGGGAAAGAGAGATGTCAAGTTATTACAAAGAATGAGCGGGAAAGACAGAGTTAGGGTTAAGAGTGTACCACACAGTGGTGGCGAAGAAGCCCTCGCGGTGGTTGCGGTGGAGAGGAGCTCGCGATTAGGGCAGAGTGAGAGTGAGAGTGAGAGTGATGAAAAGAGAAGAACAGAGACATACAGAGCGAAGTGAAGAAGGCACGCGGGTGTAATCGTTATAATAAAAAATAAAACAACAGTTTACGTCAGTTGTTTAATACAACTGACATTAGAAGTCATTTTTAACGCCAGTTGTATTAAACAACTGACGTTAAAAATAAATAATTTTTATTTAAAAAACACTGTTAACGTCAGTTGTATAAACAACTGACGTTAAAAGTGTTAATAATTCTTGCAAATCACTTTTAACATCAGTTCATTACACAACTGATGCAAATAGTGATTTAATATTTACAAAACTGCCTCCGCCTCATTTTTAACGTCAAACATATGGTCAACTGACGTAAAACGTTCCCGTATATTACATTATTTCCACTAGTGACAGCTAACAACTTACCAGCACTACATGGCTCGTCAAACACACCTCTCTGCCTCCATTGGCGACGTATCGGCTGTTTCCACCTTTTGGATGGTGAGCCAGACACTGTCTCCCAGAGAAAGAGGCCATATTAATTCCAGCTGAGGGAAACGATTCTTTGATTGTAACACCTTGTTTTTCCTATGCTTTCTATAGCAGTAAATACATATTTAAATGTGTTTATTTTAGATTAAACTCATAGGATGATTTTAATTAAACTAAAATCATTTTCTTGTGTTGTTATATCATACGAATTTACGGTAAAAATTTCGGTTGAAAATTCAGATGGAAGCCGGTCTGCGTTTTCACTGCCAGTACAAGGTTACTGTTCACAAAACCTAATTTTGACCCGTGAACGAGACGGTTAGTGTTTTTATTATGTTTCCTTCCACTTTGGTTATTTTGAAAATTTTCGTTCAAAGATAAAACCGGGTACGAAATGGAGCAGGAATAGGAGACATAAAAGGCTTGAGGTGAGATGAGGGAGTGAGGTGACTCACTAGAGGTATGGCCTAAGCTACCTCCTGAAAAGTGGTCATGATGACACTTTTTGAAATATATCATATTATATTCTAAAAACCTATTTTTCTCTTTCCTCTTCAACCAAACAAGGCACAAGGCCAAAACTTGCTCTCCATGATCATTCCTCTCTCCTCAATTTCGTGCCACTCTCTCCCCTCTCTATATATACCCCTTTTCATTTTCACTTAATCATCCTCCTCCTTCAACCTTCATTAAAGTTCATCATCTTCCTTTCTTCTAAAAGTTTAAGCTCTTAAAGCTTTAGTTTTTATTCATCTTTTCTACTTAAGTTCTTCATTAAAGTTCTTCCTTATACTAAGGGTAATGCTCTCATATAAATCTTTTTGCAAGTTTCATCTTTTATTTCTTAGTTTACTTTATGCGTTCTTTATATGCTTTAAACTTCTAAAATCTCTCTAAAATGGTAGAAAACTGCTTTTGAGTTGAAACCAATTTCTGTAGTCTTGTATTAACTTATATTTTCACATACTAAGCGGTTGTGTAAAACAAAAATCTCTATCCATCTCTTCCAATGAAGGCCGAATGCTTGCATTTGTGACCTAGGAAGTTTTTGTTTCAACTTTTGGAATATGTTTGAGTTTCTAATTATCCCTTGATCTTGAATCTATAAATCTTGGAAGTTTTGATAGCTTGTTCCTATGATGGTCGAAAAATATGAATAAGTAGGCCTAGGATACTATGTTTCCTTTCCAAGTATTGATCATGGATTTAGAACTCTTAATAACTTGTTTATTTTATGTTATTAAAGCTAGTATGTGTTACTTTCATTTTTCCAAGATGATCATGGACTTGAGCTCCATAAGATATTTGGATGCTAAGTCTAAGAGATTTGAAAGTTTAAGGATTTATAACTTGTTTATTTTATGTTATTAAAGCTAGTATGTGTTACTTTCATTTTTCCAAGATGATCGTGGACTTGAGCTCCATAAGATATTTGGATGCTAAGTCTAAGAGATTGGAAAGTTTAAGGATTTATAACTTGTTTATTTTATGTTATTAAAGCTAGTATGTGTTATTTTCATTTTTCCAAGATGATCATGGACTTGAGCTCCATAAGATATTTGGATGCTAAGTCTAAGAGATTAGAAAGTTTAAAGATCTCTAGCCTATAAATCCTATGAAGGCCGAACCTAGAAAGTTATGGACCTAGGATACCTTGTTCTTATTTTTCCAAAATGATCATGGTTTTGAGCTCCTTAACACATATGGATGCTAAACCTAAGAGATTGAAAAGTTTAGTGAATGGCAGCCTTGGCTGAATGCCCTATGTTTTTAAATTAGTGGAATTTTAATTCAACTTTGTTAAATGATCATTGTTTATGAACTCCTAACACTTAAGGATCATAAATCCATGAGTTGTATAATTTTTGGGAATCTCTAACCCTAAGAATTAGTCTTGGCCGAACCTATACCTTGTGGTTTAGTATTCTTGTTTTGATTTTAACTTGTGATTTTGTGTTCATAACCTTAGACTTACATCGTGGAGGAAACAAGAACGTTCGTGACTTATCTCGTCGAGCATCTAATCTTCTTACCTTCACAGAAAGTAAGAGGGGATTGCCTAGGGATATTCAATGACTATATGCATGTGTGTATGTGTTTACTTGAGTGATTTGAATATTATTATGATGTGGAGCAAAAACTTGAATGACTTGTTTACTTGAACTATTGTGATTATTAATTGAAGTTGACTATTACTTGCCTTAAAGTATTGTGAGTTGTATATATGTGATGAACTGTCATTAATTGTGATATTATTGTTGAGAATATATTACCGTTGATTGAAGTTTGAGAAGCCGGACTTGAGTCTGTGCACAATAATTATAAGGATTAAAAGCCTTAATAAGCCTTGAATAGAACTTTGAAAGTATTGGTTTCATTCGTAAAAGTTCCTTGTAAAACGCTTACTTCAAAGAGAATGAGATTCTAGTTTTGAAAAGAAACGTTGAAGTGTTTTTAAGTCAATAGAAACTACCCTTTTATGATCCAAAATTGGTACGAGAGAAAACCTTTTTTCGAACTATGTGTTTCATGGAGGAAAAACCCCTTTGAAAATATTTGACTTTATTCCATCAAGGATTTCAAAAGCAAACAAATTTCCAAATGTTTTAGAAAAGACTTTGTAAAGGAAAAGATTTTCTCCTAAATGATTTAGAAACATTCCGGTTACTTGGATAAGTGACCGAGGTTTTGTTTTGGTTTTTGATTTTCACTGAGCGAAAAGTAAGCACATGTGAAAGAGAATACTAGTTCGCGAGACGTCGCCTCTAGCATTCAGTTGATGCACATGATCCGGGATCCGTGTCAAGAATTATGGGCCAAGGGTCACAATCGTGATATTATGGGCTAGGAGTCCTAATTTTGGAATTGAGGACTGTGTGTCCTAATTTCGTTGTTATGGGCTAGGAGTCCTTATCATGTTGAAATAAAACATAGATAAAATTATAATTGTTTCTATGACCACAACCTCGGACTACGGCATCGGTCTAAAGTGTTGTGATTGAGCACTCGGACTCCGTGTCCTATGTTATTGATTTTCAAGTAATGAAAATTGTGAATAGTCGTTAGCATTGGGTTTCGACAACAGAAAAGAGTGAACATAAAGAAAAGTCTCGATAATGAAAAGTCTTTTATTCATATGCATTTCCCCTTAGCAGACGTGCTTGAGTTATCCGAATACCCGCTTAAGATGTGGTATTCGATGAGGTATACATCCGAATGGCCGTTATAAGGGATTCGTGGTGATGTTGATCCGGGTGCATAAGGTGATTGGGACAACTTGCCAAATGGGGCGTATGATCCTGATCAACTCTTTCTTTCTTAATGATAAAACAGTGATGGAATCTCATGAGATTAAGATTAAAGCCTGATGATAGAAGTGTCATGCATTATCTTTATAAGATTGGTTGATTCGGGAATGAGACCCACTAAAATAATACTTGTTGCTTACCGATGAGTAATGTTTAAAATGTTAATATGCTAAGGTGTTGTATGTATCGTGCGTATGGTTGTTGTGCGATATATCCGGTGTCGGTATCTCACTCTTTCATTTCTACTTGTTATTCTCTCTTCCTTTTGGTATCGCCGTTTGTATATGAGTCTAGATGGATCCCAATATCCCACTTGTGCCGACAACATCGAAGACTGAGGTCTTCGATGTCGCAGGGAATGCTGGGGCATAGCAGATACACCCAGGGGCGACATCTGCCACCTACCACAGAGTAATCACCACGACCGATTTAAATGCTGACGGAGACCCAATCCGTAGAAGCCACACTGTGGAAACTATGAGGGTAGCTCTGCCTCCGATTTGGTATTACCTTCACACACTACAAGCTCACGGACTGCTACATAATCCACCACCTCTAGACGTAGAGCTGGCAGCGCCAATTGAGGAGGATCTCGAGGAGGACCCTGAGGAGGATCCTGAGGAGGACCCTGAGGAACACTTCGATGAGGTCATGGAGGAGGATGAGCCGGAGGATCGCGTTATGGATCATGACGATGACGACGATTCCGTAGATGAGGGCGGCGGCGTTATAGATCCATTACCTGAGATCTCGTCTCATGGGAGCCTTTGTGGAGACCCTGCTTGCAGCCAGTGTCAGTAACCAGTTCGGAGCGTTTTGTGGATAATCTTCCGTCATTTGACTTTTAGAGTTATCTTTTGGATGTGGTTCCAGACCCTCTTTCCCTGTGTCTTTACTTACTCTCTTTTAAGCTGTATCTTCTAGATGTCTAATTCTGTTGCAATGGACGTTGATAAGGCCCTATCCTATGTACTGAAACTTGGCTCTCATTGGGACATGTTATATATATATATATATATATATATATATATATATATATATATATATATATATATATATATATATATATATATATATATATGCTTGTCTTCAATTCATGTTCTTAATGTTCATCATCACCTCTATCTTGTTTCATTCCTTCATCTCAAAAAAAAAACTACCGTTTTTAGTGTACTCGTCCATCGAGTAAATGATACTTTCCGAAAGTAACCAGCTTTGTAAATCAGAAATATTTCCACATTTGGGTAACCATGTGATGCCAGGTTTAGGGTGTCACAGTGATAACAACCATTTCTTTCTCAGTCAGCTTGAATCTTCCTTCTTTCACAGTCTTCTGCACAGCTTTCGAGAAAACTATACAATTGACTTTAGCATGTGTGTAAGAGTTGTGCCATTTGCAATACTTCTTCCCTTTCAATTCTTCTGTTGGGGGAATCTTATGGCCTTTAACTTACTCTATTGATCCTTCAAAAGATAGTCAAATATCTGATCAGCCTTTGAGATGTCAAATGAATAATCAACCCTATTTTCTGACGTCTGAATCTCCTTTCCCTTGGGTGGCTTCAGAGAAGGGCATGAGTATGGTTTCCCCCTCACTATCTCTGTTGCCATAATGTCTGCTGATTGCTCGGCTGAATCATCTGACAGATAATCAGGCTCTTCCACATCAATCACATTGATCAGGTGAGGTCCTCTGTTCCTGTTAGACCTCCTTCTTTCCCTTTCCAGAATGTATTGTTCAATCCCAGAAGCTCTATTGGCCAACTGGTTCAAATCAGTGCATTCCTGTCCGACAAGCTTCTCCCTGAGCCGAGGATGGATATTTCCAATTACCATAGAAGAATACTCAACCTCGGGAAGTTGGACAGTGCATTTGCTCCTAAGCTTCCTGAATCTCTCCTAGTAATCGGCTACTGGTTCATCCACCAACTGCCTCAAATTCATCATATCGACTACAGTAACATCTGGTAAGGGCATGTAAAATCTATCATGGAAGCAACGTTCCATATCAGTCCAATTCTGGATAGAATTTGGAGCCAGAGAAGAGTACCATGTGAAAGCTGCCCCAATCAAAGACAAAGGAAATAGCTGGAGCTTGTATAAGTCATTATGGTTTGCTTCCCTACATTGGGCAGCGAACCTGCCGATGTGCTCCATTGTAGATTTTCCATCTTCTCCCAAGAAGGTAGTGAAATCAGGAGTCTTGAATCCACTTGGCAAGGGCATCATTTTGTCCACCCACTCAAGATAAGGTTTCTTGTACACATGTCTATCCAATAACCTCAGCTGAACTCTGAAATGCCTTCTCATAGTTTCAGCTATCATTTCTAGGTCTATCAGCTGCTGAACCCTATCCCCAGCACAATTTGGTGCTGGAGGATGGGCTGGCCTAGCAGGCCTTGCATTTGTCCCTGCAGGCTGATAGGGCATTTGATACTGTTGTTCCTGTATAGGAACTGCCCCTTGGTTATTCCTTGGATGAGGATAGTTATTCCCCCATGGTTGGGAAATCGGCTGAACCGGGGTCACCTGAGGCACATTAACCCATGGCTGATCCACCCTAATAGGGATGGTCTGCCCATGAGGAAACACATCAGGCATCCCTACTGGAGTAGGAGGGATATTAGACCAAGGTAATTCCCCGACATAGTCTAAGATATATCTGGGAGGAACTGAAACAGCCAAGTACATGATTCCCCCAGCCATGGCCAACTGTGGACTGGTACCTATAGTATTAGGCGCCAGATACGACAAGCCAACCGTTCCTACTGGTTGGGGGGGGTCTTCTAGGCACTTGTACATGCCCATATTGAAAGCTTTACTGCATATTACTCTCCAGAGGTGGAGGATGATACATAGGAACCACTTGCGGTATGCCCAGACTCAACTGAACCATAGGTAATGGCCCTGCCTGAGTTTGTCCGCCAGCAAGGGTGCAAGCATTAACTGGGCGAGTCGAATTCTCACCTGTATTGGAATTCCTTTTCACGGCTTTTCTAGCAAAATGTAGTTCTTTGTGCACCATAGGTTTTACAATTTCAGAAAGCTGTCTAGACATTTGATATATCCATTCGTTCATCCCTTGATCAATCTGATCATGAATAAACGAAATGGTCATTGTGATCATATGAGGCTGATCAAAATTCTCTACCCCAGAAGTAATTGTCAGAGTAGAAGATATTGGTGCTCCGACAGGTGGAGGGGTAACTACATTCCCAAAGTAGTCTGTGGAATCCCCTCTGTTGTCTTCTTTGACCCATTTTTCTTGCCTCCTTGGTTAGTATCCATACTGCTATGGTTCTTTCCGGACCTTAGGTGCATACACCAATGGTAATCCGAACTGGGAGAAGGAAACTTCTCAATCTGTTCACTTGAGAGAGCGTCCCACCGGGCGTGCCAATTTTTTTTTGCGTGTGAAAAAGGATCAGCCGAATGGGGTTTGGAATCAAGTGAAACAAAGAAAAGCTACGGACTGGTGAACTAAGTAGTAATCGGCTAAGGTAATAAAGCATGAAAGAAAGGCTAAAAAATAAAGGCAATAATTAAGTAAAAGCTTAAGTAAAAAGGGCGAGAAAGCTGAGGAAAAATTAAGCAAAGGCACATAAAATAAGTGCAAGCTTAAACGAGATTGTATTGGATTCGATGTGTTTCCAATAGTAAATACAAGGGGTATTTATAGACAAAAATCAACTAGCCCCATAGCCATCCCGATTGGCTAAAACTCCTAAAAACAAGAAACTACCCCACGACTAACCTACCCATGAACTCCAACGGCTAGCTTCATAACCGCCTCGCTCCTCTCTTCTCGGCATGTTTTGGGGCACCGTTTTCAACAACTCACTTTCGTGCTCCAGCAGTTCCAACAACTTGCAACTCTTCATTCTTCAGCCCAATTAGTATCTCCGAGCTCAGCCCAATTTGTGAGGCCCAACCCAACTTCAACCGATTATGCCCCCATCTGCATCAACTAATATTGTCCTCCGCTAGTAACTCCTCGACTAGCTACTTGTGGGGATAACACACATATAATCAGAGGAAGCCACATAGACAATTGTTGGATTCATGAAAAACATAGTAGAGCCCGAAGGCAAACATACGTTATTTAGTCACTCATTTAACCTAATGTATTTGAATAGTAATGTTCACTAGCTTTATCTTATACAACCAAGGAAAGGTATTATTGTACGAACATTTTGCATCAATGGTGTTTAGACAATTATTACACTCAAAATATCAATTGACTCTAACTAATATTTTGACAAGAGAATGCTAGTTGTCATGAATTTGTTTTCATAACAAGATAACTAACTATAAAAAACACGTGTCTGCATTTTTTCATTTTCTTTCCCCTATGATTCCATACATGACGACAAAATCGTTTTGAAATCAATTCTGGATTTGCCTTTAAAAATTAGCTATGATTAGTGGGGGTCTGTACTACGTAACGGCTAGTGTTTGACATCTCATCCAGGTTTGCCAAAATATTGATTTTTCCGTGGCCACCCAAGAGTTTTTTTTTTTTTTATCCTAAATATTTCCCTCCAATTGATAAAGGGTGGTCCTATTGACTATCCATTTTACACAATCACACTCGTTCTTGATTATTTCAAACTTCAATTATCTAAAATGTGCTCTGTTAACTTATGTTTTAAACTTTCTATTTTCATTATTTATAATAACTATTTACTCACTTGATTTTCGAATATTTAATTATTTTTATAACAATTTTATTAATAAAAATAAAATCCTTAACTATATGATCATATTGTGAACAAAAAATACATTTTTTAATTCTTATTCTAATTAATTTGGCCAAAATTTATTTTTTAGACAATTCAATGATTATAAATAGCCATCACTGGCAAAGGAGAAAAAACTAACATGACATACTAACATACTAACGTTTGTCTACAAATAAAAATAAAAAATGAAAAAACCTCCTTTTAATATATAAATTTAATTGGTATATACTGTCAGTGTAAATATTTTTACACTGTCAATCAATAATAAAACGTCATGTCATTGAAAATCTTTGATTGTTATCAAAATCAGCTAAGAAATCATTCATTACATGATTTGTGATTGGTTGATAGTGTACAAAACTTTACACTGACAGTACATATCAATTAAACTCTTAATATCTTTATGTTTTTTTATAGTTTGAGTTTAATTGGTATACACTGTCAGTGTAAAGGTTTTTCACATTGTTAGTGTAAATGTTTTTTACACTATCAACCAATAACATACCGCTGCATCATTGAAAATCTTTGATTCTTATCTAAATCTCCTTAAAGTCATTCATACCATTATATGGGATGGGTTGATAGTGTAGTTTTTTTACACTAACAGTGCATACTAATTAAACTATAGTTTATTGCCAAAATTATGTTCAATGATTTTTGATGTATTAAAAAATTATATCCCAAGGCCATTCGCTTGTGTTTATTTTTAATTTTTATATAATATATTATCAATTAATAGTGTGATTTTAAAAACTGTACTTGAAAATAATTTTAAGTTTTTTTTATAATGTATCATGAATCAAGATTTTAAAAATAATCTCAAATTTTGTTAATATAATTTTCAATCATAAATATTTATATTTCTATATTTAGTTATTTTAAAGATTTCTTTTTTAAAGTAGTTTTTTTTAAAAGGAAAACAACTCCTTTTTGATAGGTCTGTTTATTTTACTTGCATATAATGCAATTACACAACTAATATCCATGAACAAACCCACATTTCTTTATATGTTTCTACTAATAGACAAAAGTAAAGTTCTTTGAATATTTATAGCATTCTCCTTATCTTGTTTAATTACATTATTTAAAAATGCCTTTTTTATGAAGTTTTAAAGGTTCAAGCAGTTCTGTAGTGCATTAATCACTTGACTTGGTATTATTAAATTTTCATTTCCCAGGAGAAACAGCTCCCTAATTTGCGTGCTGCTGGTTATAATTGCAAAGGCCCCAAATCATAAACGAAAGGAAAGAAAGCTGTTTCATAATTTATACAACTCATATTTAATATTTATATTGTCTTTTTTATATCACAATAAATTTTTATTTAATAATTTTCTCTCTCTTCCCACAATTTTATCGTCGTGCAAAATATTGCTTTTTGTGTACTGTACTACTGTCAGTCTGAGATGCGGTATCCGGTTTTGTTGTTCAAAAAAAACATACCCAGAAACAAATAGCTAGAAAAACCATTTTGAATGTGGAATAGAAGATCTATCCAATACTACCCCAGAATTTCTCACAACGCTCAAGTATTGTGAAAATGAACGATAAGATAAAAATTGATGGACAATAATAGTAAATAGAGAACTCTACTGGCCGAAAATATAAGGTCGAGGATTTGTCAATACGACCGAGCTTATTCTTGTAAATGGGCCTTGACCCGAACTCCCACAAAGCCGAAGACCTATTAATGCACTTGACACCTGAGGATAATTACTCGGGTCTACTCCACAACAGGCCGCGAATGAAGATATCTCGGTCCCAAGTAATCCAGTCATAACTGACTGGGCCGAATATCTCGCTGATCCAAATATACCTCCGTATAACTCGGAGCATTATCCTTATCTTTATCTAGTTAAGATAACAACCCGATCCTAACAAATAGGATCTCAATAACAGTCCAACTCAAACTGTTACACCAAAACATCTCTATAAAAAGGGGTCCAACCCCCTCACTTAGAACTATGTTTGCTTTGATTCCCATTCGGATACGTAGGAGCAGAATTCCGATTCTGTCAAGCTATTCCAAAATAATCCCACAAGAGCTTCTCCGGACGAGTATCTCTCACTTGAGGTATTTGGATGAAACATTTGGCGCCGTCTGTGGGAATCGAAGCAAAATTTTCCCATACCATAAACAATGGTGAGGACAAGGAGCGGGAACTGCAGGAGAGAGGAGCCAGAGAATGCCAACAATGGGGATAATGGAGAACGATCCATAAACCCAGCGATGACGACCGACAATCCCATCATTTAAGAACTCCTCGCACAAGTGGCAATGTTGAGAAGGGAGAATGAGGAGATTCGTCGGCAGAACAGCCGTCGTGAACGAGAACAAAGCAGAGAAAGGTCTGCCTCTTCTCCTCATGAGAGAGAGCACCGGACAGCCAAGAATGAAGGTTCTAGAAACACGCGCAGAGAAGGAGTCCCACAACCCCGTGTTTCTCATCATGTTGACCGAAGAGGCGAGGAGGAATCTCCTAGGCAGGCCCCTGAACTTTCACTTCAAGCAAATAGGCCTAATGAGAGGGCCGGCGTGCGGAGGCCGAGACATCCCTTCACCGACGCCATCATGGAGGTTCCTCTACCAGCCAACTACAAACCAATAAATATTGACAGGTATGATGGCACTTCGGACTCGGAACGCCAATTAGATGCTCTCACTACTCAAATGTACCTCTTTACCGACGTTGATGCTGTTATGTGTAAAGTCTTCCCTACTACTCTGAAAGATGCTGCGTTAAGCTGGTATACCCAGCTACCGCCAGCATCAGTTGACTCCTTTGACACATTCATGACTAAGTTCAATGCTCAGTTTGCCACGAGCCGAGCTCATCAAAAAACCTCGGCCTCGCTGGTAAACTTTAAGCAAGAAAAAAATGAGTCTCTGCGTGATTTTATGGCCAGGTTCAACAAAGAGACTGTCCTCATCCGGAATCTCATTGCCGATGTCGCACTACATACTATCTTGACCGGGTTACGGCCTGGCCCTTTTGCTAGACACCTAGCTCAGAAGCCTCCAACCAGTATGGATGAGTTAAGGAGAAAAGCTGCCGGATTCATCAATATGGAGGAAATTGAAGAGTCTAAGAAAAGGGAAAGAACAGATGATTCTGATAGACAACAAGGGAGAGAGAAGAGGAGGGCTGGAGGTGACAAGCAGAAATACAAAAACACATCTGAGCATTTACATAGGGGGCCGAAGTATGAGCACTATACCCCCCTCAACACCAATCGAGCTCGGGTATTTGAGGAAGCTTACAATGCAGAACTTTTGCAGCTCCCCAACCGTGGCCACACGCCCCAGAATGTCGATCGACAGAAGCATTGTCGGTACCATCGTAACTACGGGCATACCACCGAGGAGTGATGGGTCCTGCGTGACAAGATTGAGGAGTTAGTACAAGCTGGTCATCTGAACAATTTTGTTCGGAGAAATCACAACAATGGTGAAGGGCGTGGCAGAGGTAGAAGAAGAGGAGGTGGCCAAAGCCCTGGAAGGGGCGGCGGTCGGCAAAATAATGAAAGAACAGAAAATAAGGAAGATCAGAATGAAAGGAGGGATGAGGATAACACTGTCCGAGGTGTAATAAACACTATTTCAGGTGGATTCGCGGGAGGAGGCACAACCAGTTCGGCTTGGAGAAAACACCTGCGGGCTATTCGGGCTGTAAACTCGGTAGCTGGCAAACCCCCGAGGATTTCCCCACCGATTATTTTCTCCGATGAAGACTTCTTGGGTGTGGATCCTAATCAGGACGACCCAATGGTAATCACAGTGCAATAGGCCAACTTCTCAGTCAAGAGAACTCTCGTCGACCAGGGGAGCTCGGCTGATATTCTATATTATTCAACATTTCAGAAGCTCGGGATCCCAGAAAAATCTAATCAGTCATACGACAGTAAGCTCGTCGGCTTTGCTGGGGAACAGGTGGATACCCGAGGATACATTGACCTCCTAACTACTTATGGAGATGGCAAAACGTCCAAAACTATTCTGGTCAGGTACATGTTGGTTAATGCAGTAACATCGTATAATATCTTAATCGGAAGACCATCCTTGAACGAGTTGTGAGCCGTGGTCTCTACTCCCCACCTCACAATGAAATTCCCTTCCAACTCGGGAGACATAGTTGCTATCCGGGCTGATCAGAAAATGGCCAGACAATGCTATACCGATAGTTTGCGTGTAAGCAAACTCAAACCTACGCCTGCAGAAACACTACACAGAGGAAAAGACAGGTCTGTGAATTCAGTTAGCTCTGTTGAACTAGACCCAAGAATTGACATGCAAGAACAACAGCCACAACCCATTGAGGAGTTAGAGAAGTTCCGGCTTGGATCACAGCCCGATCAGTGCACCAAGCTAGGCGCTAAACTTGAGCCGAATTTGAAAAATAAAATAAAGGAAGTGCTCCGCAGCAACGCCGATTTGTTCACCTGGACCACATCAGACATGCCGGGGATTGACCCCGATTTCTTATGCCACAAGCTGGCGATCTGTCCTGAGGCAAAACCGGTAGCTCAAAGGAAAAGGAGACTTGGTGAGGAAAGAAGAAAAGTGGTGGAAGAAGAAACTGCGAAGTTGGTTAAAGCCAACTTTATTCGAGAAGTAGAATATACTACTTGGCTGGCCAACGTGGTTTTGGTCAAAAAAGAAAACGGCAAGTGGCGCATGTGCACTGATTACACAGACTTAAATAAAGCTTGTCCAAAGGATTCTTATCCTTTACCGAGTATTGACAGGTTGGTGGACGGTGCTTCCGGGTACATAATTTTGAGCTTCTTGGATGCATACTCGGGGTAAAATCAGATCCGAATGTATCCCCCGGATGAGGAGAAAACAGCTTTCATATCTGAAGGCTCGAACTATTGGATCCGAATGCATACTCGGGGTAAATTCGATGCCCGTTTGCTCACGTGGACTGAGTAGAGGTCCTTCTCCTTTGTATCACTTGTGATCGCAGTGAAAGCACGCTTCAAGATGTAAACACAAATAACCATTTATGTGGATTCATGTTTTTGTAATGCGCCACCCATTGGTTGGTTTTCTTCCGCCTTGAGATATGATTCTTTAAAGATGATTATCTCATGAAAATCCAACAGTGGTATCAGAGTGTATGGTCATAGTTACCTTGAATCCCTATGTGCTTATTTGTGTTGTTTGATAACATGATTTATTGCTTTTGAATATGATTTAATCGAATTCATGTTATCTTTTGTGAAAACATGTTTGTTCTTGTTTGATATACACATGTTTATATGCGCTCTGGGCATACAATGTTTTAGTGCATAGATGAATTTCGCACAGTGTTTTAAATATGAATTTAATTGAGCGATCATGTCTCTGTAGAGGATGTTAGTTAAGGACCACAAAATTGTGTTCATTTAATTTGTTTATTTTGATATATCTGGCCGTTGCTTCACTTTTTCGAAGGAACCATATGAATATGCTTAATCCATTTTGAACAGTATGTGATACTTAAAATTCAAGTTGTTTTGAATGAATTAAAGTGAAGTATGACCATCAGGTGCGAAAATGACCTTTTTCATAATTGAATTCAATGATTAAGCATGATGTGGGCGTGAATTGTGTGTGGGCGTTAAGCACCTTTTCACGATCAACTATTTTAATGGAAACCAGTTAGTACGGGCTTCACATTTCAAAATATTTGAAAAGATTAATTTTAAACAATTGATCTTATCAATTGTAATCCAAGTGATTTTGAATTTTGAGTTCAATTGGGAATTGAAGATAAGCATTAGTTTATGTACGTGTGTTTTTAAAATTAATTTAATCAATTTAAAATTATTTAATAATAATAAATAAAAAAAGGTTTTATTTTATTATTATTGATTGTTATTAATTTTATTTTAAGGTTTATGGTCATGGCCCTAGATTTTGGTGTTATTTATTTTGGGTAAATACGACCTGCGTGTCGTGATTTATTTATTTTAATATGTTCTACGTGTTGTGCCTTTATTTATTTATTTTAAGTAAATGTAACTCTTTGAGTTGAAGAGGAGGTAACACCTAATGATGACGTTGTGGAAGATGCTTGAGAAGCTGGCTTGAGGGTCAAAGAATTGTAATAAATTAGTTATTTAGTTCTTTTTTTTAGGAGGCCATAACTATATTACCTTATCTTATATATTTATGTATGAGATGCATGAAATGTATGGGATGTATATTTTTTTTGTATGTGATGCATGATATATATGTATACATGTATGTTTTAAATGTTATATATGTTTGTTAAATGTATGATAGCATGTATGCATGTGTTCTAAGAGACGTCTTGTATGAGATACAATGCCGGTGAGATCATTTTAATACAAATCCCTCAAAAAAATATTAAGTTTAAAAGCCTTCCAATGCATGGCACTCATCAAGACTAATATCGAATGTGTGTAGGTCTGCCAAAGCGGGTGCATTTTTCTATACTAGTAAGGTGCGAAGGGACAATCGTAATGTCCAAATGCTATCCATTGGGTCTAACTTAACTAAGCCAAATTCAATAGGATTGAAAGGCTTAGAGGCTTTTAGTTGGGCTTTAGTCCATGAGATGGATTAGAATAAGGGTTATTCACCAAACTGATCCAAGAGTTACATGAGATGTAATTGGAAAGGAGTTTCCTACCTGAATAACTTAGTTTTAGGATATCAGTCAAAGTTGATTCAAAACAAGGTGAAATATGATCTTGGTCTCATTAGAAAATCTTCCAACAGGATTTTCCGAGTCAATGATGAGGGTCATTTATTTGAGCAAAATAGTGGGAGGCGTATTTAATTAAAGACCTAATTAAATATGTTAATAACATGATACTTATATTTTGCATATTTCTTTGTGTAGATTACCATGACATCAAACACATCAAGTAACTTATCATTGCGATCTGTCCTTGAGAAGGACAAACTTTTCGGAACAAGTACAGAAACTTGAGGATTGTTCTCAAGCAAGAGAAAAAGTTGTATGTTCTTGAAGAGGCTATGTTAGAGGTGCCACCAGCTGCGAGTGCACCCAAGGCTGACAAAGATGCTTATAAGAAGCATCAGGATGATTCCTTGGATGTCGCCTGTCTTGTGCTTGCTACCATGAACTCTGAGCTTCAAAAGCAACATGAGAACATAGGGGCGTTTGATATGATCGAACACCTCAAGCTGCTCTACCAAGAGCAAGCAAGGCATGAAGCGATCTGAAGTTTCCATAACTCTTTTCCAAAGCAAGCTGGTAGAAGGAAGCCCCATGTGTAACACCCCGATTTTTCTGCTTGTCTGTAAATTGTGATTATATGAATATTTAAGATTTTATTTTCATAAATGGTGATGAGTAATTTGATAGACCAAATAAAGTCATTTTTATTTATTTTATATTAGAAATGTACAGTTGAATTTTCAGTAGAAAATTTTGAGGCGTTCTGTTTTGAGTTTTATTTGTCGGTTAAACTCTCTCGACTCGAAAATAGTTTTAAAATTTCAAAAATTCAAAATTTTATTTTTATAACCCAGTTATGATTATTTTTATGATTTTAGAAATTATTTATTTTTATATGAATTTTTCGGGTGAAAATTAACAAAGAAAAATACGATCGGTTTTTACCATTACGTATCAATTGGTACCGGAATGAGTCAAATTTATTTAATTCAGATTTTTCCAGATTTGGAAAAGATTTTTTTTAAACCCCTCACACCCCCCAATAAATACCCCTCACCACCTCTTCTACTCATTTGCTTCATCCTTAATTTTGCTCCCAAACTCTAGCAAAATTTTCAAGTTTACTCATCATCTTCAACCTCTAGCCACTTGAGTTTGGAAGCTAAAAACCACCTCCATCTTCATCTCTTGCTCATCATCATCATTTAGAGGGTATAAACTCTAAACCCTTGCTCTTTTCTTACAAGTTTCTAATATCAACATGCATGTTAATTATTTTAGTTGCAAGTTGAGTTTCTCTTAATGCATGTTCTTCAAATTAAATTTTCTTTCACTCATCTTCATCCTTGCTATCAACTTCTATAATTGCATGTTACAAAGAAAATTTCTAAACCTAATTTAGAGGGTGTGGCCGAAACCCTATAAAGAGAAAAAGTGGAGTTTTGTTGTATTTTCAACTTGCATGTCACAGTCAATGATTTCATGTTTATGTTTTGGACAATAAATGAATTTTTTTGAACTCATCATTTCTATGGATTTCATGTGGTAAAGAAATCTTCCAAGTCAAATTTTTGATGATGGTTGAAAATCATATGTAAAGAAAAGTTGGTGTTTATCCAAAATTTCTCATATTGGATTTAAAGATTTTTTTTCAACTCTTTGTTTGAACCATTATTTGATAATAATGGTTACTAATTTTAGTTGATATATGTTTTCATGTCTGATTTTAAGGATCTAGGACCCTTGTATGTTGGTTTTGTGGCTTGTAAATGATGCTAGAGTGAAGATAATAACTTGGTGTGAATGAATATATAAAATATATTTCCGACAGCATGATATATACTTATTCGTAAGCCCATAACTTTTTGTACAAAATGTATTTCTGAAAGATTAATATATATTTGAAAAGAAGACTTCTAGGGCTTTAATTTGATATATAATGTGTAATTAGTGGGTAAGATTTACTAGGTCAAAACACCTGTCAAAGTAGAACCAAATGCTATGTGCGAAAATATGTACATAGTGGGTTGCTTGGTGATGTTAAATTTTGATTTTTGAATGTTAAAAACTTTTATAAAATTTTTTGGGTTATTAATAAAGTATGACTAAATTTTTGTTGAAGTTTTGATATTTTTACATGAATATATATATATATATATATATATATATATATATATATATATATATAGATAGAGAGAGAGAGAGAGAGAGAGAGAAACAATTTCATAAAATTACATGTTGGTGAACTTGGAATATAATTCTGGAAAATTCGGTACAAACAGAGGCAATGTGGGATTTTAATAAATTAATGCCTTCAAAATTTTACATGGGACCAACTACAATATGTTTGTATGTGAGTTTGGTATCTTCAATTAAATTTTCAAGGATTTTGAAGGTCATTTGAATGATCATTCACAATTTAAACCCACTGTTGTTCTGAAAATGATTTTATGAAAGAATTCGCTCAAATTTTTGAATGGGAAATGTGATCTTGAAAATAATGTCTTTTAAAATGATTAATTAAAGATTTTTGATATAAAATGGACTATAAACAAGTGTTAATATAAAGGTATAATAATATGGGATTAAAGTATGTATGTGTGTGTGTGTGTGTGTATATATATATATATATATATATATATATATATATATATATATCTGTGTGTGTGTGTATCTTATGTATACATATGTAAGTCTTGTATCAAATGTAAATCCAAGAATTTGGATATTTGAAAATCTCTAGCATCATTTTTCCAGCCATGGCCAAAACCTATACTTAGGAAGATAAGACGACTTTGCTGATTTAACTTAAGTCGTTCGCTTTATTCATAGACTTGCGCACACGGTGGATAAAAGGAATTTCGCTCTGGGCAACATGGAAGCAAAGACTTTGTTTATCCGTCGAATTAGGTAAGGGGAGAAAGCCCGAGGGATATTAAAATTATGGTAATATGTACTTGCATGTTTGGATTGTTTGATTTTATTGATGTTGTTGTTTAATATGTGAAAGGTTGAATTGATATATATATATATGTGTGTGTGTGTGTGTGTGTGTGTGCTAGTTTATGAAGTTGTTAATATGGATGTTTTACAATTAGATGAATTTATATGATGACATGTTGAATTTAGATATGTGCTTAAACCGAATTATGTTATTTATGTTGTAAGTGCTTGAAGTTGTGTTGATTGTTGCATAGTAGCCTAACCATTGGTTAGAGCCCAACCCTTAAGGAAAGATAAAAGCCTTAAGAAAACTTTACACAAGTTGAAAAATAAATGTTTTAAGTTGAAACGTATTTTTAGAGAAGGCAAATATTTCTCTAGGTGAAAAATTAAAGAGATTGAAGATAAAGATTTTATTCACAGAAGGTGAAAAGAGATCATTTTAGAAGATTTGAAGGATATTTTCTATAAAAGTATTAAATTTTTGGGAGACTATTTATGGTAAAGAAATTATTTAAAAACAAATTAAATTCTTGGTTCTTTACCAAAAAGATTTTAGTTCTCATATATTAAACTAAGTTTGTTCTTAAAAATTTATCTTCTTTTTGTAAAAGAGGACTTTCTTTCTAAAGATGGACTTTTGGAGTTTTATTATAAGATTTTTTTTAAAATGAATTTCAAAGGGAAAATGTTTTTCAGAAGAAGGTTTTATTGAAATAATGTACCCGATAACTTGGATGAGTTATGGAAGTTTTGTTTTTGGGTTTTGTATTTTCACCGAGCGAAAAAGATGAAACGTTGAAAAGTTGAACCTAGTAACCGAGACGTCGGTTAACTAGTATTTTAAAAGCACATTGATCCATGATCCGTGTTACGTTGTTATGGACTATGTTCCAATGTACGTTTCTATGGACTGCTGCTCCATATACGTTGAGTTGAAACATGATGAAAATAATAAAAAGGTGAAAATTGTTTTCTACGACCACAAAGTCCAAGGACTGATGCATAAGTCTGAGACTGTTGTGATTAGACACTCGAATGTGAAAGTCCTGTGTTGATGATAAAAGTTACAAGATATTAAAAAAATTGAAAAGTCGTGAGCTTTGAGTCTTGACGAAAAGAAAATATCAAGCACAAAGAAAAGCTGAAAATAAAATGATTTTCTCATGCATTTATTTTGGCAGACGTGCCCACACTATTTTTGTATGAATATCTGTAAAGATCAGGTATTTAATGCTACGTTGTTTCGTGTGAATATGTGGAAGGGCCAGGTATTTCATGCTATGGTGTTTCATTGTGCCTTGATGGACAATGAAGTCTATTAGCCGGGACTACTGTGCCTTGCGTTGGACAGCATGCTATGGACATTCCACGCACGTTGCACACCGCCAGGAGTTTGGACAGTATAGTAGAAATTCACGTTGTGCCTTTATGGCAACCGAGCCTGATCAGCTCATTTTTAAAGAAAGTTGAAAACTCCGGAGTCTTGCATCAAAGTTGAATTTTTCAAGAACATCATTGTTTTTCAAAGTTGATTGATGAATGGGTGTGATATTATATTTAGTTTATTGTTTCACATGCTGTAAATATGATGACATCTGTTGTGTATGTTGTTTGTATTACAAGTATGTAGTTTATCATAATCATCCATATATTGGTATCTCACCCTTACAATATATTAGGTATTTCCTGGCTCCTTGCTGTGGTACTTTATTATACGAGGACAAGTGATGTTAAGAAGTTCCTAACCTCACTTAAGGATAATACTTCCAATCCTTGAAGAGGTTGGCGAGGGTTTTGTGGTGATATTTATAGAGTTCTTTCTAGTAGTTGTTTTTAGAGCAACCAGCTTCGGACTTCTTTTTGGGGTTGTATAAGTTGAGAAAGTCAGTTTATGTTGTCTAAAACCTTTTTGAAATTTTATTGTGAATGAAGTATTCTTTTAAAAGAAATTATGTTGTGAATGATGAATAAAATCTGTTTATGTATGTTGGTGAGTACAATATAATATAGGATGTTTCCTTTGGGTTGTGTGCGCTTTAGAGAAGTCAATATAAGCAGTTATAAAAAACCTTGTGTGATTTTGTAACTTCAAGATGAAAGTTTATTTCATGAAATGTATATGCTGAGGTGCTATGATTTATAAATAAACTTGGTCTTTGTGTGTTAGTAAAATACAGTGTGATTTCATTTTAAGTGATGAGTGAATCATTTTCTGACGTGAATCCTAGAAAAAAAAAAAGTACCCCTATATTTTCAGACCTATAAAGATAATAGAAGTTTTTCCGAAAGCAACCAGTAAACTGTCTTTTAATTTATTTCCGCATGTGATTAGGAAGTAATACCCAAGGGGGTGTTACACCGCGGGTCCTCATGTGCTTCAGATGATTGGGTACATTGAGAATCTCGAGAGGCTGGGTTACGCCTTGGGCCAAGATTTGGCCACTGACTTGATCCTGCAATCGTTGCCGGAGAGTTACAATCAATTTGTCCTGAATTTCAATATGAATGATCTTGACAAATCACTGCCAGAGTTGTTGGGAATGTTGAGAACTACTGAAACCAACATCAATAAGGGAAAAGGGAAGGCCATTATGATGGTCCAACCTGGAAAAGGTAAGAAGCAGTCCTGGAAGCCCAAGAGGCCTATGAACAAGCAGAAGGGCAAGGGCAAGGACAACAACAAGTTCAAACCCAGCACCTCTGGCTTGAAGCCTGTTGGCGGAGTGGCTAAGGAGGGTATGTGCTTCCACTATGGTAAGACCAGACACTGGAAGAGGAACTGCCCAAAATACCTGGAAGAGTGCAAGAAGAATGGAAGTCAGACTTCCAACTCAGGTATGTTTGTTATAGAAGTCAATTTATCTACTTCTGCATCATGGGTATTAGATATTGGATGTGGTCTCACAGTTGTACAAATGTGCAGGATCTAAAAAGGAGTAGACCATTGACGAGAGGCGAAGTCGATCTATGAGTTGGCAATGGAGCAAAAGTTGCTGCTTTAGATGTAGGAACTTATGTATTGACTTTGCCCATTGGGCTTATTATTCAGTTAGAGAACAGTTCTTTTGTGCCTGCGATTAGTAGGAATGTCATTTCTATTTCTTATTTGGACAAGATTGGTTTTACTTTTATAATAAAGAACAAATGTTGTTCTATTTATTTGGATGATATTTTATGTGCTAGTGCACATTTGACTAATGGGCTTTATGTCCTTGATCTTGAGATGCCCATTTATAACATTGATACCAAGAGGTTCAAATCAAATGAGATGAACCCGACTTATCTTTGGCATTGTCGTTTGGGCCATATATATGAGAAACACATTTCCAAAATTCATAAAGATGGATTCTTGGACTCATTTGATTATGAATCATGAGACATGTGAGTCTTGTTTATTGGGAAAGATGACCAAAGCCCCATTCACAGGAAAAGTGAAAGGGCTAGTAATCTTTTGGGATTCATACATGGTGATGTATGCGGACCACTAAACACAACTGCTAGAGGAGGTTTTCAGTACTTCTTTACATTTACTGATGATTTCAGTAGATACGGATTTGTGTATCTTTTGAAACACAAATCGGAATATTTTGAAAAGTTCAAGGAATTCAAAAGTGAAGTAGAAAACCAACTAGGTAAGAGTATTAAAGTCCTTCGATCAGATCGAGGTGGTTAATATTTAAGCCTGGAGTTTGATGATCTTCTGAGAGAGTGTGGGATTTTATCTCAACTCACTCCACCAGGAACACCACAATGGAATGGTGTTTCTGAGAGGAGGAACCGAACACTGTTGGACATGGTTCGTTCTATGATGAGTCATGCAGATCTTCCAAATTCCTTCTGGGGACATGCTTTATTAACAGCAGCTTTCACACTTAACTGTGTTCCATCCAAGATGGTAGAAAAGACACCATATGAGATATGGACTGGTAAGAGACCCAGTGTGTCTTTTATGAAGATTTGGGGTTGTGAAGCATATGTTAAATGTCAGGTTTCTACTAAGCTTGATCACATATCCGATAAGTGCTTCTTTGAGGGGTATCTTAAGGAAACCAAGGGATACTATTTCTACAATCCTTCCGAAGGCAAAGTGTTTGTCGCGCAAACTGGTGTATTCCCAGAAAATGAGTTTATCTCAAAAGGAACCAGTGGGAGAATATAGAACTTGGAGAAATTCAAGTGTCACAAAGTAATGACATACGTATGGAGGAACAAGAGCAACCTCCACAAGATGTTTTAGAAGAAAAGCCTACTCTAGTAGCATAAGACCAGCGTAGGTCTAACAGGATACGTCACCAGCCTAAGAGATATGGATTTCTCATGACTCAACAAAGTGATGTATTAATCATGGATCAAGATGAGCCTGTGACTTACCAGGAGGCCATTACTAGCATAGAATCTGAGAAATGGCTTGAGGCCATGAGATCTGAGATGGAGTCCATGTACATTAACCAGGTATAGACCTTGGTAGAACCACCTGAAGGGGTAAAACCCATAGGGTGCAAGTGGGTTTTCAAAAGAAAACTGACATGGATGGTAAAGTGCACACCTATAAGGCGCGATTCGCTAAGGGTTTCAAGCAAATTCATGGTATAGACTATTGTAACACCCCGATTTTCGCTGCTTCGTGATATCGGTAATAAATATATAAAAATATATTTTTATCCGAGACTTAGGAAATGATTTTGGATAAACCAATGTCATTTCCTTGTTATACTTATTTTCATAAGTTACGGGGAAGTTTGTGGGTTGAAAATTCAGACGGAAACCGATCTACCGTTTTGTGTTTTCACTGACAGTAAAAGTTTACTGCTCAGAAAACCTAATTTTAATTCGTGAACGAAAGACTTAAGATTTTTATTTTATTTCCTACAAGAGTGTATTTTTAGAATTTTTTCATAAAAAATAAAATAATTTACGTTTTACGGGCGGAATACGTAATCGGGTAGACGACGGAGGGAATTTTGGAGTTTCTAAGAGCCGATAAAGAGTTTATCTTAGGATTTTGAGATGATTCATGGGGATGAATCATATTTTTAAGTCTAGAAGGTTTTTCAGGGTTAAAGTGAAAATTTATGAATTTTATGCTTAAGTCCCTGAACTTTCTGTTAATTACCCTTTTGTCCCTGAGTTAGTTTCTAAGTTTTTTAAAGTGAATTGGGCTAGAATCCTTGTTCCAAATCCATAGAGGACCGTGGCTTTGAGGCCCAAATTCCTTACCCATGACTTAAGTTTCATAAAGCCCATTTGAAGCCATATAAGTTTCCTATCTTAAGCTTAATGCTTAAATCTTCAAGTGGGCCCCACAAAAATGAAACCAAGCCCAAATTTGATAAGCCCGTGAGCAAGCCCATGAGGGATTGATGGCTGCCCTCATTTGTTGTTGGATGAGACAAGAAAATTCTAGAATGTTCAACAATCTTCCACATTATTCTACATTCTTCCACTTTGTTCTATATCATTCTTTGATCTTCTCAAACCTTCTTGATTTGTCTTAAAAGATCTATGACAAAAATCAGCCCAAAAGTAATCAAGATAAGACCACATTTATTGTGGCACAAAGTCATCATGACAATTTAATGACAATTTGCAAAGTAGTCCTTAAACTTTTGGAATCTTTGCAAAATGGTCCCTAGGAAGTATTTGCACTTTAATCCTTTTAGGAAGACAACTCATCATCTCTAGATCCTTCCAAGAGTGGCGCAAGCAAGCTCTATAAATACCATACTCTCACTTTTTACTTTGTTTCTAATGCCTTTTTGTTCAAAACCCTAAGTTCATAAGTTCTTTAGTGATAAGTTTGTGAAGCAAGTTTCTTGGATTTCCTTTATCATTGATATTCAAGAGGTAAATCCTAATCTTATTTATTAATCATGCCTATGTTCTTTAGCAAGTTTCTTGATTCAAGGCTTATATCATAGTTGTTTGATAGTGTGATTTTACATCATGTTTTCTGTACATATTTGCATGCATTTTTCATATAGATTAGGCATTCTTTAGTTGATTTTAGTTAGATTTTCCCTTGGAACGGGTGAAGCGGTTTCTTGGTGTTGTTTTGCAGAAATTCAATGTAAAAATGATCAAACTCAGCCATGGTGGAGCTTGGATGAAATAGAGCTTGAAAAGTGAAGAATATGAGCCAAACAGAGCCCATCAAGGCCTGGCCGTGATGACCATCACGGCCGTGATCAAGCAGAGCAGAAGGCAAAAGTCAGAGACTGTCACGGCCTGCCCGTGATATACATCACGGCCGTGATAGGCTAAAAATTAAAGGTTCGCGTCGCGAACTACAGCTCGCCTCGCGAGAGCTCAAAAGTTGAGAATACGCCCACTCCAGAACGCGTCACGGCCTGGCCGTGATGGCCATCACGGCCGTGACGCGCAACAGACCTATAAATAAGAACGCAGCAGACAGATGAAGGGAGTTTTGAGGGTCCATTTGAAGGCATTTGGAGGCTGCAGCTGGGCTAGGGTTTCAACCCTAGAAGGGAGCCAAGAGGGATTGCTTTGAAGAAGAAGGAAAGCTCACATGGAGCCTCTCCTCTCCTCTTCCTTCCTATTTCTCTGGTTTGGTTTTCTTTGTTTTATGAGTAGTTAAATCCCTGTGTTGGGATTAGATGTAATCAAACCTATGTTTATGTATTTATCTTGACTGATTAATCTATGTTCATGCCTTCATATTAGTGGTTATTTTTCTGTGCTTAATGCTTGTTGTGGCTAGCACCCCCATGACTTGATTTGTGTTTTGGTATGCAATGGGGACGTTCGTATCATAACCGGAACTGAATTTAATATCCTAGTAAGCCTTGTATCTAGGAATGGAACTAGGTTTATTAGTAATCACGTAATCCCTAATCTTAATGCAAATTCATTAATCTAGGCCACCTAAGGAATTAGGGTCTATTAGTGGATTTAGGCTCATGCCATCCGAGGAATCGGGGTTTGAGTAGTTTAGTGGGTTGATTTTAATATCTGAAGCATGAATGGGAGGTATCTAGTCCTGATAGTGCATGAGTTAGAGGTTTGGTGAAGTCTAGTCCCAACATATCCTTCTGCACTCCTAGTGTTTGTTAAAAGTCCCCAAAGAACTTTTCTCTTTTCTTTTGTTGTTTTACTTTCTCTCTTGATTTTCTGTTTAGTCTAGATAGTTGCCGAGTTTGCGAATTGGTAGTTGACATCCAATCCCCGTGGATACGATAAACCGGTCTTACCACCATATTACTTGCACGACTGGGTATACTTGCCCAGATCCGTCAACAAGTTTTTGGCGCCGTTGCCGGGGATTGGTTTTGCCAATATCATTAGTAACAAAGGAGGCAACTAATTTAGACATTTTTATCTTTTTTATTTTTCTGTATATATTTGATCTTTTTGTTTTGAGTTTTGTTTGTGCAAGGTGGACTTAAAATCATGGAGACTTATTACTTTCCCACCTTGGACGGTGTTACAAAATACCACTTTGGGCCCAATGTAGTCTTGGGAGACTACGGGCTCTGGGGACGTCACTGCCCTCATGCACAAGCTTATAGTGTGATAATGAAGCATGAGGAGGAATGGGAATGGAAGGAGCAAATACCGTTGAAAGCTGCTCTAGAACAGTATTCCCAAGAGCTATCCGCCTCTGAGGCCAAGGCAAGAGCAAATTGTGAGAGTATCGAAGCTGTGAAGCAGAACTTCAAAACGCACGTTGAGGAGATTTGCCAACAGTTAGTACAAGAGTCACATGAAGCCCAATTTGAGGAAAATCTGGTTTGGGGGATAGTTCAAGATGAAGACGAAGTGGTAGGGGATTCCACCATGCTTGCTGAGCAGTTTGATTTTTCTGCATTGGACAAATATGTCAGCTTGCATCCATGTGTGGACATTGGTAAACTAGTCCCTTCCCCATGTTTTTCAAACTTCCTGGTGAAAATGCCATTTGACCCGCTAGGAAGTAAGTGCATATTTATAATTGCAAAGGTCAATGGAATTTCCACCCAATGGCTGGGTGGAATTGAGAATAAAGTTATATTACTGCTACAATCACCACCCCAATTTCCATTTGATCCGGGAGGAGGATCCTAGGATACTTTTTAATAAGTCAAGCTAGTGACATTAAAGAAGCGCTTATTAGGAGGCAACCCAAGTTTTATTTCCCTTTTCCTTTTTCCTTTTTCCTTTTTGTTTAGTTAGATTGGATTTTTGATTTTAAACTCTTGAATAATTTGAGAAGATCAAGAGTTTTCTTTTACTAATAAAATTGCCAAGTGATTCCAGGGTAAGAAGGAAGGGGGAAGAGCAAGAAGACAAGAAAAAGCAACCCAACTTCAAGCAGTTTCTGACTGAAATGAAAGCCAACACCCGCTACCGCCTCGGTAAGCCGTTCCAATTTTTTGCTTTAGTTTATATTTTTTCTCCTCTCTCTATCTTGATTGTTTACATTGGGGACAATGTAAATTCTTAAGCTTGGGGTAGGGGTATTTTGCATTTGCATGTTGCATTCATATAGTTTTGCATGATAGCTTTGCATGTTCACACAATTAGATTGCCCTTGCTTAGATTTTGTATCCAATTGTGAGAACTAAGTGACCAATAATTTGTGATAGTGAATTATGGAACCCAATTTGTTATTCTTGTGATATGGCTGCAAATGAAAATGTTTGAGATAATCTTGGATAGTTGATAATTAGCATATGGTTCTGAAGATTTGTGTTTTTCATTGATTCTGAACTGAAATGTGAGATTTTGAGCCAAAGGGGTACTCACAAAATTTTACCCCATTCTTTGTGTAGAGTGTTATTCCTCTTGGTTTGTTATTTTCTAGAACTTGACTTGAAACCATTTCGAAGCTTAAAAATTTTTGAGAACAATTTTTGAAAATGATTGAGGCAATAGGTATTTTTCTGGCCTTCTGAGCTTTGAATGATGAAATGATACCCCTTAGTTGCCCAATTTTGAGCCTGAAAGAAGAAAATGCTTTTCTTGGTACCCTGAAATGTTTTGATAAATATGCTTGATAAGGGACCTTCTAAAGTATTACAAAAAGGGTGAAAAAGGTAGTCGAAAAAGTTTGGGATGAAAGAATCAGAAAAAAAAATTAATTCTCTCGAGTTGAAAAAAATCTCCCCTTCTCCAAATAAAAGAAAAAAATAAATAAATAGAGAAGGGGATGACAAAAAGAAAAGTGAGAAATAAAAAGAAAAAGAAAGAAAAGAAAGGTGGAAAAATAAATTGAAAACCCAAGAGGGTATTTTAGAAGGTCATGTTTTGCAAATGCTTGATGTTTATGTAGCCTTTTGAAATGTCCTTTTCTTGTTATCCCCACCTAACGATTAATCCCATGGCCACGTTACAACCAAATAAAAGACCTCTTGATTCTAAATTGTTTTCATTAATAAAGTAGAGATGTGGTTGATCGTCAAGCCTATGGTAGGATTCATTCCTTGAGGAAAATTGAGCGAAATGTTATATCCCTAAACACTTGAGTGAGGTGAGAAAAGAGAGCCAAGCAAATGAACAAGCTTGGGGTGACCTTCATGTGAGAAAGAGTGCCCAAATCAGTGAGAGCATGAGTCTAAGGAACCTAAGCCTCTAATTGGACTTGAATTGATTGTCTCTTACTGAATTGTTTGAATTGCCTATTGCTTGGATTATATGCTCGGGTTCTTGGTTCACTATCAATGTTCTGTTTATTCTTCTGGCCTTAGTGATTGCTTGAGGACAAGCAATTGAATAAGCTTGATTTTACATCATGTTTTCTGTACATATTTGCATGCATTTTTCATATAGATTAGGCATTCTTTAGTTGATTTTAGTTAGATTTTCCCTTGGAACGGGTGAAGCGGTTTCTTGGTGTTGTTTTGCAGAAATTCAATGTAAAAATGATCAAAATCAGCCATGGTGGAGCTTGGATGAAATAGAGCTTGAAAAGTGAAGAATATGAGCCAAACAGAGCCCATCACGGCCTGGCCGTGATGACCATCACGGCCGTGATCAAGCAGAGCAGAAGGCAAAAGTCAGAGACTGTCACGGCCTGCCCGTGATATACATCACGGCCGTGATAGGCTAAAAATTAAAGGTTCGCGTTGCGAACTACAGCTCGCCTCGCGAGAGCTCAAAAGTTGAGAATACGCCCACTCCATAACGCGTCACGGCCTGGCCGTGATGGCCATCACGGCCGTGACGCGCAACAGACCTATAAATAAGAACGCAGCAGACAGATGAAGGGAGTTTTGAGGGTCCATTTGAAGGCATTTGGAGGCTGCAGCTGGGCTAGGGTTTCAACCCTAGAAGGGAGCCAAGAGGGATTGCTTTGAAGAAGAAGGAAAGCTCACATGGAGCCTCTCCTCTCCTCTTCCTTCCTATTTCTCTGGTTTGGTTTTCTTTGTTTTATGAGTAGTTAAATCCCTGTGTTGGGATTAGATGTAATCAAACCTATGTTTATGTATTTATCTTGACTGATTAATCTATGTTCATGCCTTCATATTAGTGGTTATTTTTCTGTGCTTAATGCTTGTTGTGGCTAGCACCCCCATGACTTGATTTGTGTTTTGGTATGCAATGGGGACGTTCGTATCATAACCGGAACTGAATTTAATCACCTAGTAAGCCTTGTATCTAGGAATGGAACTAGGTTTATTAGTAATCACGTAATCCCTAATCTTAATGCAAATTCATTAATCTAGGCCACCTAAGGAATTAGGGTCTATTAGTGGATTTAGGCTCATGCCATCCGAGGAATCGGGGTTTGAGTAGTTGAGTGGGTTGATTTTAATATCTGAAGCATGAATGGGAGGTATCTAGTCCTGATAGTGCATGAGTTAGAGGTTTGGTGAAGTCTAGTCCCAACATATCCTTCTGCACTCCTAGTGTTTGTTAAAAGTCCCCAAAGAACTTTTCTCTTTTCTTTTGTTGTTTTACTTTCTCTCTTGATTTTCTGTTTAGTCTAGATAGTTACCGAGTTTGCGAATTGGTAGTTGACATCCAATCCCCGTGGATACAATAAACCGGTCTTACCACCGTATTACTTGCACGACTGGGTATACTTGCCCAGATCCGTCAACATTGTTCATCACTTTAAAGTTTCTAACCCTAGAACTTTGAAAAGTCATAACTAATTCTAGAAAAATCCTTTTGACATGAAACCAATTGCTATGATCTTATAATCATCTCTATTTTCATCATCTAGAAGCATAAGATCATGAGAAATTTCTTTCCGTAATTTCTGGACTTGGCCGAACCTAGGTCAATGTTGTGTTCATAGGTTTTGTTTCATTTTCATGTCTTGATTCATGATTCAATCTTCAAATACCTTGATAGTTATTGTATCCAAGTATATAGAAGATCAAAAATCAAACTCTCACATATTGATTTCATCAAGGCCGAAACCCTAGTTCTTGGAACTAGATGAGTTTTGTTCAAAGTTTTCATTAATGATCTTAGTAATCAAGCTATTAGTATGTATGTTTAATAAATCCAAGTTGGTTTATTACATTAAGAACCCTAGCCCTATGAACATGTTGAGGCTGAATCTTGGTATAGAAGAGTTAGGAAGTTTTGAGTTTGAAACTTAGTTGTTTAGTCACTAATCCATGATTTAGGTTAATTAAGGACAATTAATCTATGACTTAATCATGATTAGCAATTTTAAGGATTTTGAACCATAAAAGTCAGCCTTTGGCCGAAACCTAACCCTCATGAGCTAAGTATGTTGTGGTTTGATTTGATTTATTTTGGTTGCAATTCGTTTGAAGGAATCAATCGGGTTGGTTTGACCTAAAGCCGACGGAGGAAACCTGATTAAATCGGGAGGTTGTTTGAAAACGTTAGTTGAGTCTTCAAGAGGTAAGGGGAGCTTGAGGGATTTTCTCTATAACTATTTACTTTTAGTGTGGCTTATATGATTTATATGTGGTTTGTGATTAATTGTTTATGTTATTTATGATGTGTTGTTTATCTGTGTATCGGTGATTGATCTGCTTTTAATTATCTGCAGTAGTATATTATGTTGTTATGATGCATGATCTGCCTGGTGATAGAACTATGATGATGTTGTTGAATGTTGAATGTTGTTTGAGAGGCCTGACAGTGGTCAGTGCACAACCGATTAATGAGATAAAAGATTTAATAAGCTGTGAAAATTATATTCAACGTTTTATGGGGAATGTTGGAATATAACAGTAGAGGAAAATATGATTTTGGAAAAATAATGAGTTTTGAGAAATATTATTATTTTAAGGATTTATTAGTGTAAAAGAAATTTACGAGTCACGGTGAGAGCGTAACCGTGAAATTTTTTTAGTACTGCTAATTTTTACACAAGAAATTCCGAGATATTATAAAAAGGGATTTTGTTAAATTGATATTCGAAAAGACCTTATTTATTATATAAGAAAATTATTTTAGAAGAAATGTTAAAGTTTGACTTAAAGACGTTTTCTTTGAAAATGCTAAACAAAGGCAAGTTTCGAAATTATTTACGGTGAGAGTTTAAAAAGAGCAGTACTTATGTTGAAAAGAGATTAAATTTGAATTGATTTATTAGTTGAAGTTCCAATAAAAAGAAGTTGTTGATGATTTGACGTTATTTTGGAAAAAAATGTGTTTCCAAAGGAAAAGTGGATTTTCTATGAATTGACGTTTTATAAACGAATTTCAAGTAGAAAGAATTTTCGGTTAATGATTTTTACTTAATGACGTAAAGGATGATATAGAACTTAGTAACCGAGATGTCGGGGTACTAGTGCTCTTATGACGTTATCCTATTTTGGATTTGTTTTTCATAGACAGAAAAGATGTAAAAGATGTAAAACGATGTAAAAGATGTAATATGATGTAAAAGATGTAAAACGATGTAAAAGATGTAATACGATGTGAAAGATGTAAAATGATGTAAATATATGTACAAAGATATGGAACTTAATAACCGAGACATCGGGGTATTAAGGTTCGTTATGTTGTAAACTGGGTATCTATTTAAAGAAGTTAAAACGTTTTAAGTTGTTTTCTACTACCACGAACCTAAGACTGATTGCAAGGTCTAGGGGCTTCGTGATTGAGCACTCGGACTTTGAGGTCCTGTGTTGTTAATAAAAGATGTAAAGATGTTTCAAAAGATGTTAAGTCGTAAGCTTTTGAGATCTTTGACAAACAAAGATATAGCACAAAGAAAAGTGTTGAGAATAAAATGTTTTCTTGCATGCATTTGGTAGACGTGCCATAATCAAAAGAGGGATTACCTTGCGGCGTCAGGGTAGATCATACAAAGATGTTCTCATTGTGCCCAGGGTTTGGACAATGAGGCCCCATCTCAGATTGTTATCACTGTGCCACGATGTTGGACAGTGTGCGATGGGCGTGCTTGTGGCTGTATGCCTGTGGCAATTGAGTCTGATCAACTCATCACGAGGTTTATGAGGTTGGAGATATCTCATGTGATTAAGTATGAATGTTTAGAAGATGTATTGAAGTGTTCATGCATAGTTTTCCAACGTTGATGTTTGGGGTGTGAAACCCATTGATAAACGATGTGATATAATATGAATGAGTACGTTGTTATAGACATGTATATGTGTATGTGCAATCTTTTATGTTGTGCATTTAGTTATGGTGATAAAACCATATATTGGCGTCTCACCCTTACAACCATATCAGAGTTGTACGAGGGGTATGATCCTTACAAGAAGACGAAGGCTGTCTAGTTCGAGGCATACTGTGCTGTTTTTATCTGTTGTAGTGTCCGTTAGTTACGACCAGCTTAGGTAATGTTATGTTTTAAGAATAAAGTTGATTATGATTTATGTGAGACAAATATGAGGCAGTATAGTTGGAGGACTTATATACATTATGTAGTTAAGTGTGATTTGAATACGTTGTTGTGGTTATGAGGTTAAAATAAGGAGGAAAAGAAAAAATTTTATCACCATATTTTGAAGAGATAAACGTTGAGAAAACATTATTTTCCGAAAGCAACCAGCAAATTAAGTTTTATTTCCGCAAACGGGTAACCATGTGATGACCCGAGATTAGGGTGTCACAACTATGATGAGACATTTTCTCCTGTTGCAATTCTTAAATCTGTCCGGATCTTGCTTGCCATCGCTGCATACCATGATTATGAAACACTACAAAAAAACAATTGTTTAGCGACCGTAATTTTCGGTTGCTAAACAGTGTAAATCGGTCGCTATTTATTATAGCGACCGAATCAGCGACCGATTTATAGTGGTAGCTGAATACCTGGTCGCTAAAGTTTTAGCGATCGAATTAATATTTCGGTCGCTAATTAGCGACCGTAAATTCGGTCGCTAAATAATAATAAACGGTCGCTATTAGGTTGGTCGCATTTTTGGGGTAACCATTTCTAGCGACCGATAATCGGTTGCTAATTCGGTCGCTAAATTTGGTCATTGTTAACCTATATTAGCGACGGATTTTCGGTTGCTATACCTCATATGTAAATGTTAAATAAAGTTTAGCGACCGAATTATTGGTTTCCAATTCGGTCGCTAAACTGGTTATTATTTTAAAAAAAAAATTTAAAATTTTTAAAATAAATTTTTTTTCTGATTTTCTTTAAACGTTAGCAAACTTACTAATAAAACACACCAAATTACTTATGAAATATACAATCATAAGAAAGAATAAATATATATAAAAAGAATAGTCCAAAATGTCGTACAAGAATCGTTTAAAGTAAAAAATATGGAGAAAAAAAATCAGTCATGATGTGGGGGAGATGGAGGAATCCAATCATCCTCAGCGTCCGTGCCACCGCCGTCTGCTAGCTGATCGTCCTCTGGAGTAGCAGCATCAGTAGCTGGCGGCGGAACTGGAGGAGCGGCAGCAGGCAGCACAACCGTCAGAGCATCATCCCGAGCAACTGGAGTCTGGATCCTCATCTGCTCCAACACCAGCCGCAGTGTCTGGCCCTGATCGATGCTCGTCTGCATCAGCTGTTGGTGTGCCTGAGTCAACTGTGCAATCTGGTTCGCCATCTGCTTCTCTCTCTCGCTCTTCTCCCGAAGCTCCGCGTTCAACTGCGTGATGGTGTTCAGCATTTGGTGGAACTGCTCCTGAGGGATGGTATCAGCGCAGGAATGAGCAGGCGTTCCGGACGATGATGCGATGAACTCGGCTCCCAGGTGTCCGAGGCCATACACGTGCCCCTTCTTGTTCCTGCCCCCGATGACCTCCAAATAAATGGCATTATCGTCGACGGAGACAGGAGAGCAGGGCCCATCACCAGTCAAAGCCTCATCTTGTGACTGTGAGGCACGTGATATGACATCGTCCTTCTTCTCGTTGAAGCCCACCTACAAAGTATAGTTAAAGAGATTTAGTTAAAATTATATCCAATATTAACAAATCATTTATAATAAATTACAAGTAAACACTAAATTAATTTTTTGCTTACAGCATAGTTACGGGCCTTGTCGTTGACCCATGTCCCCGACTTCAACTTCTTCGTCCTCTCCACCAACTCCATAGCAGTGGGGGCCCGCTGTTTCTGTGCTTTCTGCACAGAAAAATATAATTTTAAATTCATAAGAATAATTAAAAATGAAAACTAATTAATTAAATAGTATATTAAGTCAAAAGTTTAATATATTACCAGCTCGTCGTAGTGGGCGGCGGCTGATTTAGACCCACCGGTCCAAGAACATGCGCCACCATCAGAAGCTCGATTATGCCGAGCTGTGGCCTGGATCTCCTGGAACTTCTCAGTAGCCCAGTACTGGTCCAGCTGCCTCTTGATCTCAGGATCCACCCACCTCCCCTTATTCTGACCCTTCCTCAGCTTGTTCATCAGATTCTTCATGACCAGGGACCCTTTATACTCAAATATGTCCCTGACGAGAGCCTCTAAAGCTAAGTCCCACCTATACTCTTTCTGCAACTTACAGTTGTTAGGAAATTCGTGTGTACATATATATAATGTAAATTTAATTTAAAAAACTTAATAAATTGTTACCTTAAACTCTAGAAACAACTGATCCCTATGGCCCAGTGGGATGGCCTTCCATGTAGGCCATGGACCATCAAACTTGCGTCGCAGGATCTTCGATATCGAATCTGAAGGACCCTTCGTGGGCAGAAAGCTGCAGCAAAATTAGAGCATTAATAAATGTTATAATTAAATTAAAAAAGCAAGTAAATAGAAATTAACGATACTTTATATATATTAAAAAATTAAATTAGCATACTCGTTATCCCCCTGGGGATAAGAAGAATCCTCCTGTCGGATGGACCACGACTCTCCTGTCCCGATGATGATGATGGTCCTATCTTCGTAGGTATGGATGATGAGGGTGCAGCCTGTGTCCCGACCACATGAGGCTGGGTGGGGGGTGCAACTCCATCACCCTGAGGTGTCCCGTCCACAGAGGTGCTGGTAGGGTGGTCTCGATCTGAAGGCTTGGGTCGGCCGACGAAGGGACTCTCGCAGCACGACCTCCAAGACGACCTCCACGACGACCCCTACCTCTAGAGGAATCTGCCATCTGTGAAAAAAATGAAAAGATGATTACACAACAGTGTAAATAATACAAAAATAAATTACCTAATAAGTAGAATGACATTCACACAATGAATTATGACATAAATAAATTACCTAAGTAGAATCTCCGTCACTAAATTCACCCTCACTCTCATGAGTATCACTTGATCGGAATGTACCTTCGCTAGATGCGTCCAACTCGGATTGATCCATTAACTCTATTTCAACTTCTTCCCCATTTCCGGAAATGTCCGCCAGAGAATTAACAATAATGTCCGGCGTAATTTGCAACGGTACGTGGGGTCTTGAAAACTCATCATCTTGGTACGGAGCATCTTTTTCAGGCTGGTTGATTACATTATCAGTAATTATACTGCAAGCAGTTTATCTTAATAACACCCAACCAGCCATGATGTCCTTCGGGATATGGCGAGTAATAAACCTGCTCTGCCTGTTGTGAAAAAATGAATGGGTCGTATGCCTTGTTATACCTTCGAGACAACCTAACTTGAACAATACCATAATTTTTATCTATTTTTGTCCCTACGTCAAGAGTAGGATCAAACCAATCACACTTGAAGATAACTAATTTCATCACGGGGAAACCGGTATAATCGAGTTCAAGGATGTTAGTTAGAACCCCATAGAAATCATCCTCTACATTGCCATCAGTGGCTCGCACACAAACACCATAGTTACACGTGTGCATTCCTTCATTCCATGTTTTTGTGTTAAATTTATATCCATTTACAATATAAGTATTCCATGATGTAACCCATCTGTTAGGCCCCCATGCCAAATTTGTCAACAATGGATTTTGAACATTGTTTTCTGGATCTAGTACCTAAAAAATCAAATATTATATTATTCTTATACATGCTATATATTTAAGGAGATAAAATGTATTTCAACAAATGAAGATGCTTAACCTACATATTTACTGAACCACGTAGCAAAGTGAGAAGTAATTTCTCGATCAACTTGATCGTTTGAAATGTCAGGTTGGAGATCCCTTAGAAAATTGTCGTACATCCTACATATGGGAGATTAACAGCAGGACGATTAATAATCATAAATGTCAATTGAACTTATTAAAGACGTTGTAGAAACTTACTCTAAATATGGCGCCACCTCTTCACAATTTTGAAGGATATACAGATGAGCAAAGCATTAATGTCACGCTTTGCTCCAAGAAATATCCTTTTGATTTGCCACTAAATCTGCCCGGATAGTTGAATATTGATATAGGAGGACTAGTTGAACATCCTTCGCCCGAATCAACGTTTCTAGGCATCCTTGTCCTTCTCGTGTTAACTTCGTCCGGATAGTAATAAGAGGCAAAAGTGGAAGTCTCCTCTACTAAGTATGCTTCACAAATGGAACCCTCCACTCGTGCCTTGTTCTTGACTTTGTGTTTAAGGGAGTGCAGGGAACCTATTACGAGAGGGATACATACAAATAATTACTAGTTTTAGGGAAAGCTAAACTACGCTCTCGTGTTCATGAATTTCATATGTATTAAGTAAAATAGTTGATGTTGTTTACCTCTCAAATGGATACATCCCAGTGGTATTGGTGGGCCACCAACTCTTGCTTCGTAAGGTAGATGAACTGGCGGTGTTCCATGGAATCAAAGAAACTCGGCGGGAAGATTTGCTCCAGCTTACATAACAAAACGGGTATCTTGACTTCCATATCCTTTAATTGATTCACATTTAGTGTTGTCGATGTAAGCTCCCTAAAAAAGTGGCTAAGCTCAACAAGTGGGTTCCAAATTTGCTTCGGTAATGCGTCGAACGCAATTGGAAGCAACCGTTGCATGAACACGTGGCAATCATGACTCTTCATTCCATGTAACTTTGCTTCCTTAATGTCAACACATCTACCCAGATTGGAAGCATACCCATCTGGTAACTTTAGTTCTTTAACCCACTTACAGACGGCCACTTTCTGTGCTTTGCTTAGTGTATAACTTGCCTTCGGTTTGATAAGTCTGCCACGAACACCGTCCTGCAACTCAAGCTCCTTCCGATTACAAATGTCAGCCAAGTCCAATCGGGCTTTATTTGTATCCTTTGTCCTCCCCTTGATGTCCATCACAGTGTTAAACACATTCAAAAACACATTCCTCTCAGTATGCATGACATCAATGTTGTGACGGAGTAGCTGCGTCCTCCAATACGGCAACCTCCAAAATATACTTTGTTTTGTCCAATTATGGTTGACGCCATAATCAGGAATATGTTCTCCTTGGGTTTCATGGACGAGCGGTAAGTACTATACTCTGCGCCATACATTAGGACCAGTCAAACGTGGTGGAGGCGTTGTTCTCTCCGTACAACGCTTCTTGAATGCATTCTTGTTCTGCCTATAAGGATGATCTTCTGGAAGGAATTGACGATGACAATCAAAATATGAGATCTTTCGACTGTTTTTAAGCATGAATGCCTTCGATCACTCCATACATATTGGGCATCCAAGCTTCCCCGCGGTCATCCAACCCGACATCATCCCATAAGCAGGAAAGTCGTTGATCGTCCACATTAAAGCTGCTTTCATGATGAAATTCTGCCTCAAAGATACGTCATATGTCAACACACCATCATTCCACAGCATTGTCAACTCATCTATCAGTGGCTGCAAGTACACATCAATCTTACCTTTTGGATTAGACGGACCGGAATTATGACTCGTTAGGAACATAAACTCCCGCTTCATGCACATCCAGGGGAAGATTGTATGAGTCGGGATAACCGGCCAACAAGAGTATGCTTTTCCGGACTGCCCAAAAGGATTAAATCCATCAAGAGATAACCCCAATCGGACATTGCGAGGTCCTGCGAAAATGCCATATGAACCCTATCAAAATGCTTCCAAGCTTCTCCATCAGATGGATGACACAAGATATCTTGCTCCCTCTCATGCTCACTATGCCACCTCATGTGAGCTGTAGTGGCCATCGAAGAGTACAATCTTGTAAGTCTTGGCACGAGCGGAAAGTACCACATCTTTTTTAGCGACCTCTTCTTCTCAATGCCCATCCTAGTGGTTGTCTTATACCGATCCACACCACAAAATCGACAACACGTTATGCTTTCCGCTGAATCATCCTTATAGTACAACATACATCCATTCGGGCAACAATCAATTTTCAAACACCCCAGACCCAAATTTTCCACGGACTTCTTAGCATAATAAAAACTTGTAGGCATCTGATTGCCTTCTGGCAACGCCTTGGACACTGACCTGGTGAGGCGATTAAAACAGCCTTCTGGCATATTGTATTCAGATTTGATACTCAACCATTCCATGCACATCGACAACTCCGTGTACTCCTGACATCCTTCCCACAATGGAGATCGTGCAAAGACTCAAAGATATCATAGAATCTTTGAGCTTCGGGATTCGGATTCTCCTCTATGTATTGGGAACCCATTCCACCATCTTCTCCCCCATCTTCTTCTAGTACAACACCAACCGATGGTCCAGCATGATCCATTATCATCTGCTCGTATGGATTCAATTCTTCCCTCCCGTCACCACTTCCATAGTACGAACCTTCACCACAATCGGGTTTAAGTCGTGCAACGTCTCACCATGGTTACTCCACCAATAGTAATCAGGCATAAAGCACTTCTCATAAAGATCGGCTACAACTCCATCCACGCTTTTGAAAGATTGACACTTGCATCTTTTGCAAGGACACCTCAATTGATCACCGCCCAGCCGTATAAATCTCTCCTGGCTAACAACAAACTCTATAAACTCACCCACTCCAACTCTATACTCTTCCCTAAGACGTTTATTCCGATCCAACCTACGATACATCCATTTCGATTCTCAGGAATATCCATTCTTTGGCAATTAAATAGCCTGACCAATCCTACAATAACACTTATATATTACGGTGCATTCCAATAACTCCATCAATCTCGTTCTTATGACAAGGTATGAACCTATCCCATTCGAGAAGAAACCTTTGCCACACTCGGCTACTAATATTTATTCCCATATTCAAATACCTTATACTTGACAAAATTTCGGTAGCATTTCCCATCGGTCTCCAAGTTACATGACTCGAGCACGGTCAGAATCACCGCGATCAAGTATGCACCAGGAGAACAAAAGGAAATGCATCAGACCGAGATTTCAACAAGTATATAAGGCATTTGAACATTGAAATGACTATTGTACGAGTGTGAAAAAGGTTTTTTCCCAAACTGTCCCACTTGGACAATTCAAGATTCAATACAATGAGCATGCATACCTTGATAAGTTACGCATGCTCATTAATATTGAATCTCAAATAGGAAACTAAGGCTTTCGTAAATTAATTATTAACTCTAACAGAAAATAAAACTATTAACCTATAAATATTGCAACATTGTTGAGTTTATATAAATTGCAGCGTAAATCAATACAAACTTAGATTAAATATTGTAGCAAACATCCTATTGAGCTCCGCTCTCCACTAACAAGTAGCAGTTAATTGTCAAACACATGCATAATTTCTAAATTATCAAGACACAACCAAAGATCCCGCCTTTCGGACAGGATCACATCCTATTGAGCTCCGCTCTCCACTAACAAACAACACATATTGACAAACACATGCATAAACATTAAATTATCAGCATACGATCAGACAAGATCACATCCTATTGAGCTCCTCTCTCTACTAACAAACAACACATATTGACAAACACATGCATAAACATTAAATTAATTATCAGCATACAATCAGACAAGATCACATCCTATTGAGCTCAGCTCTCCACTACCAAATAAGACGATAATTCACATAATACATTACACTGAGTGTTCAGAGAACTGACCTGAGAGAGAAAACACAACTGAGCAAGGATAAGTGGAGGAGCCGGTAGAAGAATATGACAACAAGGACCTATCGTGCATAAATGAAATTATTCATTTCAAATCAAATCACTATTCTATTATGTTAAATTGTTATATCTAAATAATTTATCTCATGAATATCTAGTGTTAAAGCATGTGCTCACGAAAAAATAATCAATGAAGCATAAAAAATAATAAGAAAACGTATGATTATATTTCCCTGAATCAATAGTAAATTATCAAACATCATAGGGCATACCAATTATTCTCCAACGTTAAAATCATTCAAATTAATATAATGGCTGCAGAATGGTGTAGTAGATCCTACACTGGATAATTGCAATTTAACTTCCAAAACCAAGGAAAATATTTGCTAAGAGGAAGCAAAGGAAAAGAAACTGAGTCATTGTTTTGAAGTTTTTGGTTTCTGAAATTAGGTGCTTTGAAACTATGGAGAAAGATGGTTTTGGGGTTGGCTAATATTTGCTTCAGCCTTCAGCATTATTTAAAGGGATCCTGCAATCGTGTGGTTTGGCTGAAATTTCCTACTGTTGGATTATGACAAATAATTTACTTTTGATGGAGTTGTGTGATAGATGGGAGAAATTAATTAATTTACATGTGGAGGCATTAGTATATCAGAAGTACAACTAAGAAACAACCAATTAAGGGAACAAGATATCACTGATGTTTATATGCAGAGTTGTGATACAATTGAGTTCCATTATAAAAATCAGTGTCACTAGTTCCTATAAAAATTTTCAAGCAAGGGAAGATGATTAGAAGTTGCTTAATTTGCAATGAAAGGACCTCATTAGTGTTACATAAAATCACCCCTTTTGTTCCACAATCTACAGTAGCAAGGAAAATTCATTTCATGCAGATAATTAACTATTGGTCAATAAAAAAATCCTTCATTTCTGTATTTTCAATAGACTAGATCTGGTTTAAAAGCTAGTTACAATAATATGATCGTAAGCTTTTTAGAACTTGAAAGCTGTTATGATTGGAGAGCTGAAGGTCATATAAACCTTACAACGAAATCCTACTTCCAATGTGGGATTCAAGTCACCTTGCAATTGATACCTACCCCTATTTGTGAAAAGGAAGAATGTAAATTAACGTTAGGCATAGGAACATGTGTATCCTTGCTTAAATCTTTGTCATTAACATGTCATGTTTACAGGGGAAATAAACGTGAATTTCTTGTCAAATTCAAAAGACAATCGAGAACCTTGGTTCAAGCAAACAATCTTTCAATCTACTTTCATGTTTGTTCTTGAGATAACCAACATTGTTTTATTATTCTAATCCAATTGAATTTAGTTCTCCAGTCAATAAATTATACTATCGAATAGCATGTCTACACAAAGCAGTAGCTTCATTGCCTTGTATCATGTAGCAAAATAATTTGTCATGTAGTAAGAGACCTATAGTCATAGACAACTCTAATTCAATAACAAGTTTATGACTTCATGTATCATAGTTTCTTCATACGGGTTATTTTGAAATCAATCCAACCATAAAACAGAATTAAAGAGGGAAATTGATGGACTGAAGAGAGACAAATGAATTGTAACATTGAGATTATAATCTAAATTTCAATACATTGAAATATCCATGACCAACCAAAAATAAACCATATCAGCCACCACCTGAACCAGCAGAGCTAAAAAGACCTAGAAAAAACCTCTCCAAACTACCTACCAGTCCAAACAAGAAGTGAAAAAAAAAAACAGAATGAAAAATCATCTAGTCACCACCTCACCCAACATCTAAACTACAAAATGATCCTTGCAAATGAGTTTGACCACACCACATAAACAAACCAAAATATACAAGACAATGCCAAGATAGCACCTCCAAATTAATGCACCAACCAGAGAACAGGGAACATATAAATTCCAAAGAAATCAATGGAAATTGAATAGAAAAACCAGCAGCAAAAACATGCACTTCATAATAGTGAGACAGTGAGACAGAGAGAGATATATGCGAGAGAAACAGAGACAGAGAGATGGAGTAGAGGAGAGCTTACCTGAGCAGAGGGGAGATGACGGTGGTGACCGGAGGTGTCTTGGGGTGTTGAGGTGACCGGAGCACGCGCCGTAGAAGAGAGAAACAGTGGGTGGGAGAGAGAAATGCGACGGAAAAAATGAGGAAGAAGGAGGTTCTGTCGAATTTAGGGATTTCAGTTTTAGCGACCGAATTAATTCGGTCGCTAATATGGTTAGTTTTAATTTGAATTTGTAATTTTAGCGACCGATTTAAATTTCGGTCGCTAACACGCGCAATTTTATTTTTTTAACGCGCCATTTAGCGACCGAATTAATATCGGTCACAAATATAATAAATTTTAAAGTGTGAATTCATAGACTTAGCGACGGATTTCTAAATCGGTCGCTAATCTAAATACAGTTTGACCGTTGCATTTAATTCGGTCGCCATTTCGGTCGCTAACAATTCATACATTTCTGACTTTTACTTTCCTTTGTTTAGCGACCGAAGTAGCGACCGATGTATCTGCTGCGCTCTATTTCGGTCGCTATTTCGGTCGCAGAATCAACTCTAACTAGTGTTTCATGTAGATCCTGCAATCGGTCGCTATTTCGATTTCAAAAAGCAACCAAAAAATTCGGTCACTATTTTCAGTCGCTAAATGGCCTTTTTTTTGTAGTGAAATATGGCAGATGGATGTCAAGACTGCTTTCCTTAATGGAAATCTCCTTGAGGATGTGTACATGACACAACCGGAGGGCTTTGACACTTTAGAGGACATCGAGAAGGTACGCAAGTTGCAGCGTTCAATATATGGATTGAAGCAAGCTTCCAAAAGCTGGAATCTTCGTTTTGATGATGTTGTAAGACAGTTTGGATTTATCAAAAATGAAGATGAGCCTTGTGTCTACAAGAAGGTTAGTGGGATCATAGTTGTCTTTCTTGTGTTGTATGTCGATGACATACTACTCATCGGAAACGACATCCCTACCTTGCAACAAGTAAAGACTTGGTTAGGGCATTGCTTTTCTATGAAATATTTGGGTGAAGCTACCTATGTATTGGGAATCAGGATCTATAGAGATAGGTCACTGAGATTGCTTGGCCTGAGTCAGAGTACATATATAGATAAAGTGTTAAGATGCTTTAGTATGCAAGAATCCAAGAAGGGACTCTTGCCTATGTCATATGGTATATGCCTATCAAAGGCACAATCCCCTTCCACTCAAGAAGAAAGGGATCGCATGAATCAGATTCCATATGCATCCGAAATTGGGTCTATCATGTATGTCATGCTATGTAATCGACCAGATGTCTCGTATGCTTTGAGCATAACGAGCAGGTACCGGTCTGATCCCAGTGAAAGTCATTGGGTTGCTGTCAAGAACATTCTCAAGTACTTGAGAAGAACTAAGGATTTGCTCTTGGTATATGGAGGCGAGGAAGAGCATGTTGTAATGGGTTACACCAATGCTAGCTTCCAGACTGATAAGGATGATTCCATATCGCAATCTGGTTATGTGTTTTGCCTAAATGGTGGCGCTGTGAGCTGGAAGAGTTCAAAGCAAGAAACAGTCGTTGATTCTACTACAGAGGCCAAGTATATTGCTGCCTCCAATGCAACCAAGGAGGCAGTTTGGATCAGGAAGTTCATAACTGAACTTGGTATATTTCCTAGCATTGTGGACCCGATTGACCTTTATTGTGATAATAATGGGGCAATCGCACAAGTCAAGGAGCCCAGATCTCACCAGCGGTCCAAACATATACTTAGGCACTTCCATCTTATTCGAGAGATTATCGATAGAGGAGATGTGAAGATATGCAGAGTACCTACACTCGACAATGTCGCGGACCCGCTGACCAAGCCTCTTGCTCAGCAGAAGCATGATGCTCATACTAGATCAATGGGTATTAGATTTATGCCTGATTGGCTCTAGGGCTAGTGGGAGATTGTTGGTGTAAGCCCTAGTGGCCAATCTATATTAGTAGATTTACATTTTGTATCATGACTTTGGATTATATATATTTTATATATAAATAATGGCATTTTATTAATTATGTTATTTAAATGTTTTAATAGCATAATAAAGTCCTTAGAATAGACAGTTCATTTAATGAGACATCAAGTACGAGACTTAATCGTGAGACCTCATTAAATAATAAGAATGTTATGCTTAAATATCCATAGTCGAGTATTATTGTTAATTAGGACGACAATAATACATAGAGATTATTGTGTGTGTAGACCGACGACCACATCTCACAGGTCATGGATATCTGATATCAAGTCAGTACACATGTATAAATATTAAGAGTAATACTTATACCGGATGACCCACTATGAGAATGCTTCATAATGGTTATGTAAGTGTCATAAGTATTCTAGTGGCGACCATAGTGAAGTAGTCCTTCGACTTGAAGTCACTACGATTCCTACATGAGGAGTTGTAGGCTTTAATGTTATCACACGTCACGCATAACTGGGTGATCATAAAGGTAGTTATTGTTCCTGCAATAAATCATGTTGAGGAGTGTGAGTGATGTAGACAGGATTCGTCCCTCCTACATAGCAGGGGTAATGTCTTGGACCCCTCGATAGAGTGAGACGTCACTACAAGAAATTCAGGATCTAGCGTCCAAATATTAGCGTCGGCCACGACTCCGACGCTATAGCGTCGGCCTATTCGACGCAAAAATGGACGTTGCATTGTTACCCTTTTTTTTTTTTTTTTAATCTATAAATCTAAGCTTGTGTGGGCCAAGCCGACGCTAAAAAATGACAACTTGTGTCGGCCAAAGCCCACGCTACGTTGAATTGTGCTTTAGCGTCGGACCTGTGGACGCTATATTTTGCGGGAACACTCATTTTTTTGCGGGAACACTTCAATTTTTCCTTATTTTGTTTTATTCTTCTATACACTACACACACACAACAAGATGCAGAAGCGGTGAGAACCCTCCTGCACCTGAGATCGAGAACTTGTTCGCGCGCATTTGCCGCAGCCCGTTCTATCGCGCGCCGCCCGCCAAGACTATCGGTATGTTTCCTTCGCCGTCGCCGGTATGTTACCTTCTCACTAACTCTCCTTCTTCTCACTTTCTCACCTCCCACTCTCTCATCATCACTCACCACACACCTCACGTTTTGTCCCAGTGAGCTGAGTAGATAGGTATGGGGTTTTGGGGGGATTTAGGTGCAGCCCTGGTAACATGATTGGGAGAGAGAACAGTGAAAGCAGAGGCGAGAGGGAGATTAATTTGAATTCATGTATCGGTTTGGATTATTTGCTTATGTTTGGGTATTTCACTTAATTGGATTGATGATGAGTTTTAATTTGTTGGAAATATGTGAGACTGTTCTTCCACGATTTCGTCTTCGTCTTGTTCATCTTGTTGTTGTTGTTGTTGAATAGGGTTTATTTGAGTTGATTCTTGTGTTATGATGTGGAAGAGCTTTCGACTTTTTGACATGAGAGGGAACTGAAATGGTATCATTGTCAAAGATTAGAAAATCTGACATGCAGATTCTGTTCAAGACTATGCCAAAAGTTCTCATATCTAGTAAGATTTCTTTGGTTTTGATGAGCCCAGATGTATACTAAACTCAGGGAGACAGAGTTCTGAATTCCTACAGTACAACTCATATGCAACCGAAATGCTTTAAAAATCTATCTGTTCTACCTAATGGACCCATCACCCTTGTCTTCTCAATTATCCTCTTCAATTTTTGTGAGTCTTGTTTACAATCTCTACACTATACAGTGTATTCTCTGTCTCTCTTCTTCAATCAAGTTATCCTAACTTCAAAAAATGTGGCTTTGCAACTAGAAGAGAATGTGGAGCAAAAGAATGGGATATTCGAAAGCAAGTGGAACCAATTTCAACTTTTATCAACTTGTAAAATGATGTTAAAATAAAACTGGTGTCATCAAACCTTTCACCTACTTTCGACTTCTAACTTAAAAGAACTATTAAAAATAGCTTATAAAGGTCACAAAGAAAACTAAAATTTAAGGCAGTGTTATTGGAGTGTTTAAAAAGCCAAAATGAAATCGAACCAAATAGAGATTGGTTCTTTGTTGTATTGATACACTCTTTTGTTTTCAATTTTTGCAACCTGAGACCAAATTTGAAGCAATTTGCTTTCAGTAAATTCATAATAAGCTTTGTATTAGTAATATGATAGTGATGTTTATTTATATATGCAACTATGCTTAATCAATAAAATATATTACCTTAGGAGATTTAACTATTCCGCTCCCATCATCATGGTATTTACCAGCTCGAGGCCTTCCCGCATTTTATGATCGGATGCAAATATGAATTGTCTGCTGTTGTATGTTACAGAACCTATTATGCATTAAATTTGTAAGGAGACTTTATTTATGTAGTCAAGATAATCACCTTCCACCACAGTGATCTGCTTCACTTGTCATCATTTCTAAAGCTTGATTCTTCATCCGAATTTCGTAGTAGTCTTGCAGAGGGTGAAGTAGACTTGACTTGCACCGCCAATTGGAAAAAGAATTAGAAGATGAGATTGAGAGAAATTGTTTGTTTGTGCTTTCTGTTGAGGTTATAAGGAAGAAAACAACAGATGAAACTTTAAGAAAAAGAAAATTAAAAAGAAAAAAAAAGAGAGAGAGAGGGCAAAACAGAATGGAATCCACAAACTGAAAGAGGACAAATGGGCCTCGAGCAAATTCCTAAAAAGGGGATCATATATTGGATGCTTCTCCTTCCTTTACCAAACCCTCCTTTCTTTTTCTTTTCCTTGAATCAGATCAGAATCATATTCCCACCTCATTGTTATCCTCTCTCTCTTGACTTGAGAGAGCAAATATACTTAACTACAAGACAACTTTGTTGTGTTTTCTTCTTAACACACTTGAAAAGACAATCATCACCCATTATCCCATATCTCATTGCTTGCCAACCAGGTTCTTGCCTTGCGTAAATGATGGAATACTTTATTAATTTAATTCTCATTTCCTGACCTGTTGACTTGGTTAACTTAGTTTAATAAACCATTACCATTATATTACACTGAACGGGTGAGATAACTGTCTGTCTTAAGCTAGTTAACCAATGCAGTTATTAATGATAATATGCTTCACGAGAGCATGAAATTCATTAACTCTGTTTCTATATATATACTTTCAGAAATGAAATACATAGTAATTACTGTGAAAGTAATGCACGTTTCTTTTAGTCTGTCACTTACAAAGAGTAAATCATAGTAACATTGCCCGGAATCAAGATATCAGGGGGGAGCATGCAACTAGGACCACAGATCTATATTAGTGCATAAATGTAACTCAAGGGGTTAGAGATTTAATTGTGACTACCACCAGGCACCACTCATAAATCTGATACGGCCTTGGTTCAAAATTTTGCTTATTTATCAAGTGGGGTCTATCCGTATTTGCATAAATGGTCATATGTTGCACATGCTATACAAAACTAAAGATAGATACCCAACCTCTAATGATAATTGTTGATCATATAGTGCAGATATGGTTATATGGTAGGATGCCTTAAGGTATGTTAGAGGGTAGATAGGAGTATTTTTAAGAGTTTTGTAGCTTAATAATTTCACTGATCATTGTTCAAGATAAGACTTGTTCTCAGGTTGTAAAGGTTGGTGGTTGTCTTGTTGAGGAAACCCTGGCACCATGTCTAACTGGAAATGACAATAAAGCTTTATCTAGTACCAACTAATTAATCATTTTTTAACTTAAACAACGATTGGCAAGTAAATAAAAAACTCTCAATTTACTGAATTTAGTAAATACATCTTTTCCTGCTTCATTCATCTTTTTCCCCCTTTTCATTGTTCTAATTTTATCTACTAAAAGAGATAAAAATCCAACTTACTAGATCAGCAGCCGCATCTTACAAAAAATTGGGGAAAGGGTTAGGATGAGTTGTTTCAAACTCAATATATTGGGAGGCATTGTAAATACTGATTGACCCCATTTTGCTTTCTTCTGTTTGTGAAGCCAATCTATCATATTTGTTTGGTTTTGGTACTCACTACTCACTTTACTCTGCTCTTTATTTCTAGCTAGTGGATTTCCATTAACCTGTTGCTTACCGAAGAATACAAGCAAAGATCAAACCTGTTACTCCTTTAGATCCCACGAAATCCTGCTCTTGAAGGTCAGTGTTTTATTTGTTTCTAACTGGAACTTGATGTTTCCCTATGATGATTTTTTTTACCATGCCATATAGTTTTGATTGGTTTTGTGAAACAGTTGCTAATTGCTATTGCATATCCCCTCCTCTTAGATTAGGATTTTAGATGGACAATGAATTTGAGGATATATGTAGTGGAGAGCAGAGCTCAATAGGTGTGAACTTGTTTGAGATGCATGATACTGGACTAGGTGCTATACATTGCTATTTTCACAAAAAATTTACGAAGTTTTTCTGGTACCCCTAGTGGCTGATAATTGTATGTTTACCACGTAGAAAATGGATCGTAGCTGGATGTATGATAGGGTCAATCCTGATAGGCGAGGCTTGAAAGATGAGTTTGTTAGTGGAGTTGAGGAGTTTGTCAACCATGCTAAGGAACAACCCTACTTTTTGTCCGAAGTGTCAAACCCATTGGCTTACAGATGATGAATGGAAATCTGCTCATGTGCATGTGCTGATCAATTGCCATGAGGTTAAATCATATCTTGAGTAAGTAAAATTTGTATCCCTTCAAGTGTGTGCTTGACGCATTGAGTATTGTAGAGTTACTTATCAAAATTGTGCTTGATGTTAGTGCATTCTTGCAAAATCACTCCATCAATGATCAAGATGCTTCTGGTCGTATACATGCAGAATTTCCCACGTGGTTGAAGGAATATGTAAGTGTAATGTACAAAAATGATTAAATTATTAGCAATCACACCCTTTAAGCATATGTGTCTCTTCTATGTAGGTTTATGATGAGAGGAATAGGGTGATCAACACAAACATAAAGGCATTAGCTTGGGGTCCTATAACAAAAGCAACATCATGGCACATGTACTTTGTAAATGGGTACAGGTTTCACACTAAGGATTGGAGTGATGGTAAAAAAACCATAAATTGTGGGGTGCATGTAAAAGGTGTTACTGAAGGAGGAGAAGATGATTTTTACGGCATTATCCAACGTATCTTTGAATTGGAATATCATGGTTTGAGTAATAAGATTGCTATATTTTACTGTGAATGGTTTGATCCAACAAGGAATAGAGGCACAAGGGTCCATCCACATTATAATATTGTCGATATTAAGATGAATAGACGGTATGGTCGATATGATCCGTTCATTCTTGCAGAAAAAGCAAGACAAGTATATTATGTCCCTTATCCGAGAACGTGTAAAGACCTACGTGGTTGGTGCTCATGCGGTAATCACCACAAAACCAAGGGGTCATGTGGAAGTCGAGGACATAGAGGATGAAGAGCCTTATCAGGCTAATGAGATGTCACCCGTTGTACCAATTACAGAAGTTGAACCATTACAAGGCTTACTTGATGAAACCATAAATGGGTTCGAACAAATAGTTGACCGTAATAACGATTCAATGGATCACGATGGTCAATCAGAAGATGAAGGTGTTTCGATAGAATGTAGTGATAAAGATGATGAGAAGGGGGAGGACGAGGATGAGGATGAAGACGATTATGAGGATAGTGACGAGGATTAGATTAGATTATATGTTAAGAATATGCATTGTACTATTTTAATATGTATCCTAATGTGTCTTAACATGCACAAGTCAACTTTACATATATGTTTAGAATATGTATCTAACTATTTTAATGTGTATCTTATTATTTACAAGTTCAACTTTATATGCATGATTAGATCATATGTATATCTATATGTTATATTTTGCACTACAGTAGATGTCAGGACGAGGTAAAGGGAAGATGCCTACCAATAGAGGTCGAGGGAGGCTTCTACGACCTGGCGATCTTGCTGCAAAGACACACCGCAAAATCCGTCAGAGACAGACTACAGAACCACCTTTTGAGCCTATAGCACCGCCGGTCCTTCCTTCCCAGCCGGTCGTCACACCACCACCTTCCGAGCCTACCCCAGACGTAGTCACTATGATCCCTACTCGGGATACATGCCTCCTAGGCAATTTGAGTGTGGTTCATCTTCATACCGCATGCCACAGAGGCTCGTGTTGCAGCAGCCTCCCCACGAGGAGGTAAACCAACATGAGGCGGTGCGGGGAGGGGGATGGGGATCATGAGGAGCGAGGAAGGGGGGGAGGAGGGAAGAGGAGGGGCATGACGAGCACGCCCCTAGTCGGCGTCGAGGAGGCGTACAGAGAAGGATGCTGACGGGAAGATCATTATATGTCCTATTGGGAAAGGGTAAGTTGGAACTTTCTTTGTTTCTTTATATATTTATTAAGCACTTGGTTTTATATATGCATTTGATTTGACATTTGACATTGAGTTTGGATTTTTGGTAGGTGGACTCCAGCAGGTTGCTCGCTGATGCGATTAAGTTTGCCATCACCTCACAATTTGGGGAGTTCACCATTGCTTGGACTGTGACCCCCGATGAAGTGAAGGACTTTTGGTGGGCCAGATTTAGGGTAAGTTCTATATTGCTTTTTATTATTAGTCGGTGTAAGGGAGTATTTTAGTAGATTGCTTTTCATTCAAGTTGTTTATCTTTAAGCCTACGTTTGTTTAATTAACACAAGTTCACAGTTTTATTCAAGTTAACACATGTGAAGAACTTATATATATACTTATTTATCCGATTAACTATTTTGATTAATTCTTCTTGCAGGATAGGGTTTCTTGGGATCCTCGTCATTACGACACCATCTTTAAGATCTTTCAAAAAAATGTGCAAAGCGTCTTTCTGACATCCTCGGCAAGAAGAGGAAGAAGGGGACGCAACCTAAATGGATGGGGGACGAGGCATGGATTGGTCTTCTTGAATATTGGCAAAGTGATGCCTTCCTAAAGATATCAACACAAAATAAGACCAATCGGGCTTCAGAAAAGGGTGGTGCAGTTCACACGACAGGTCGCAGATCTCACCTTGAGGTGGCACTAGACATGGTATGTATTTACTTAATATTCATCGTTTAGTCCATTATCATATACTGATTTTCTTTGTAAATGAACATGTGTTGGCTTTTTGGGTAGGTCCAAACAAGTCAGGGGCCTGTGGATCCTGCTGAGTTTTTTAGAGCCACCCACCAGAAGAGTTCTGGCGAATGGGTTGATAGCCGCTCAAAAAGAACATATGTAAGTTGGTCTTATACATCATTTTTATATAACTTTGTTATCAATGTATGTACCTTAATAAGATTTGTTTGTGTTCTTTACTAGGAAGAGTATCGCGAGCGTTTGATTCAGATACAAACACAGGTTAATGACGCCTCCACAGATGGGATGCAGGAAGTGGATGGGGCGAGGAAGCTTCAATTGTGGCAGGATGTTGTTGGGGGTAGGACCCGGGGACGATGTTACGGAACTGCAGACATGTCTTTGAACGTTCGTCGTGGTATGTCTTCATTAACTCGGGAGTCTCATGTGTCTTCTAGCCATGGTAATGGGTTTGAGACCGAGGAGGTCGTTGCACTTCGTGAGGAGGCTACCGAGCTAGGGAGGAGGCAGCCAAAGCTAGGGGAGGAGGCTGCATTAGCTAGGGAACAGATATGTCAATTTGGAGGCCGGGTTTCACGCTATGATGGAGCGAATGGCAGCTTTAGAGCGTAATAGTAGTCGGGGTCGTCCGCATCCCGATTATGATGACGATCTTGACGACCATTCGTTAGATTAGGCATCATGTCATGGTCCCTCGCAGATGTTGATTTCCTTTACTTTAGACATTTCGCATTTACTTTTCAAGTACTTTGAAGTTTGTGTTCATTTACTTTGTTATGTACTGTGTGGATTATCATGGGCAGTTTTGGTTCATCAACAATTATACAAGCTGTTCTTGAGACGAAGTATTATAATGGTTTGAGTTGTAAGTGGAGAAAGAGTTGGTTCTATTATGTTTTTTTGTTGGGTGATATTTCAAATTTTATGCATTATTTGACTCTGTTAGACTTGTTAAAAGGTTGGAGTACCGCAAGTGTTAAAGCAGGGCTATTATTGTTTATTAAGGATATCAGTGCTAAAGCAGGGCTATTATTATTTATTAAGGATATTTTTTATTTTATATTTCCAGGTTATATAGCTACTTAATAAAAAAAAAATTAAAAAAAAAACATTATTTGCGTAGGCTTGGCCGACGCTAAAGCCTACGCTATAACAAAATAAATTAGCGAAGGCCAAGCCGACGCTAATTTTAGCGAAGGCCAAGCCGACGCTAAAGTGATCTGAAATAGCGTGGGCTTAGGCCGACGCTAATTTTAGCGAAGGCCAGGGCCGACGCTAATTTTAGCGAAGGCCAGGGCCGACGCTAAGTTTAGCGTCGGTCATTCCCTATTGTCTCTGCTGCCACTTAGCGTCCGCTTTTATCCGACGCTAATTTTAGCGTCGGCCATCATTTGCGAGGCTAAACGTTGCGTCGAGGCTTTTAGCGTCGACCACGACACCGACGCAAAGCCGACGCTAAAGTGGCCGTTAGCGTCGGCTTTTTCCTTGTAGCGTGGGCTTTTGGCCTACGCTAAAAGCTGATTTTCTTGTAGTGCGTGAAATATGCGTGGCCACGCGGAAATGGGCAAATATGTGATATTGGGCTCATTTGTGATTACACGTTTACTCGGGGATCGATGAATAAATAATTGAATATAACAAGGATGACACTCTTATGCCTTGTGTTCAATTAAGATATATCGACGGAGGGACATTTACCGCACAGTAAATTTTGGTCATGGTAAGGCTAAAATCGGATCACCGATACTCTTGCTAATTGGGTAGTAATTATGTGTTGCTAGATGCCAATCATTGTTTATAGTATTTAATATTATAATTAATATTTGATATTATTGTAATATTTAATATTATTACCAACCTAGTGGGAGCCTACAGGGTCACACACATAGAGCAAATGCGGAGCGGGTCAATTAATTAAATATGATTTAATTAATTTAAAGGTTATTGGACTTGTAGCGTACAAGGCCCAATAAGTAGGCAGTTAGGTCAAGAGGAGTATGAAGCTTATAAATAGACTACTAGTCTTGCTCTAAACCTAGACTTGTTAACCTTGCCTCCCATAGCCTTCAGCTAGCATAGGATGCAAAGATCTGACACCCGTTTGCTTGCATGGACTGAGTAGAGGTGCTTCTCCTTTGTGGCACTTGTGATCACAGTGAAAGCACGCTTCAAGAGGTAAACACAAATAGCCCTTTATTTGATTCATGTTTTTGTAATGCGCGATCCATGGGTTGGTTTTCTTCCACCTTGAGATATGATTTTTTAAAGAGGGTTATCTCATGAAAACCCTAACATCTGCATCAAAAATAAAACAATGTTAGATATATCAAAGCTTCAGAATTCACATGTACCACTAATCGATCAAGTGTTAAAGGTTCTATATTTGGATCAAAGAATTCACCTTTGTCCTATCTGGACTAGTCCTCCAAAGAGGGGTCTTGGTCTTGCCACAATCAGCACATGTTTTCTCCTGTTGTTGTTGTTGTTGTTGTTGTTGTTGTTGTTGTTGTTGTTGTTGTTGTTGTTGTTGGATCTCAGCCTCATAGGCTTCCATAGCTTCAGATCCCTACATACAGCCCAAAATCAAATATCCATTTGAAAAACAAAGCCAAAAGGTGAAGAATTAAGAACCAAAAACATTTGATCACTCACCTGAATCAACCATTTTGACTAATTATCTCAAATTTTTAGCAAAATCTAGATTAAGAAAAAACAAAAGAGATTATGTGAAATGGAAATTGCCTCTCGATCGAGAAGAAAACACCTAGAAGCCAATCGAGCTCGAAGTAACGAAAACAAGCAGCAAAAATTAGAAATAAAAAAAAGATCCTTTTTTATCTGAGGTGGAAGTAGAAAGGAGTATAAGATCAAGAAGAATTAAAGTGAGATTCAATTATGTGATCAAAATCAAAAGGTGATGAGAGTGAGAGTGAAAGTGAGAGTGAGGGTGAAGTGGGTGAGGGGAGGGGATAGGGAAAACATTCAAAATTTAAAGAATCCAACAAGAAAGTTTGAGAGAGAGAGGGAGAAAAAAATAAAAGGATAGGAGAAAGGGAAGGAGAGAGAAAAAAGAATTTGACCTGGTTTTCAGCCAAATGCAGTGATCTAAAAGACAAGAACTTTGTAAATGGGGGCACGAAACCCTAACCAAGGATTTATATGTCAAACAAATGATGACGAGAATGCCTTAAAAAAATTGTTACAACACCCTATTTACTTACTCACCCGCCAAAAAGGTGCTGAAATGAATAAAGAGAATGAGGTTGGTGAGTGTGGTTTGTTTTGGTGATAGTTCAATAATCAAGTATGCCTTCACTACTGTCTCAATCTGTGGTGTGGGGTGGTATGGTTATGTGCAGCGCAACAATATATTATGATATCATATTATTAATATGTGTTGTGTTGTCTTGTGTCACCTCTACATTTCCCTTCTAAAATAAGTCAGATGTGTAGCATCTATGTCTATGAAACTTTTCATTGGGATAGGGTCAACCGGGATGCAGCTTTTGGGTTTCAACTTAGTTTTCATTCTCTTTTTAATGATATATATTATGTGGTCCAAGTACTATTTTATTAATTAATCATGGGAGGCATTCTAGTTATTATAGTTTTTCAAGGATTAGTCTCGTGTTAGTGTGTGTGGGATATACTCGTCAAAACAAAAAGATAAATGTTGAGATATAATTTTTTTAAACTTCTTAAGATTTTTACTCATGTCTTTTAAAATCATATGTTTCAAAGCACCCCTTTAATTATTATAGCTAGGCTTGTATAGTTGAAATTGTTCCATTCTTCTATAAAAAGGAAAACGTGTCATATTTTGATTGCCATACAAATTTATGTGATTTTAAAGATTTCACTTGCGTAACATTTTTATTTTCATAAAGATATAAAATTATTCCATAAATAAAAAAGGAAATAAGTTCCTAAAATGTACAAAAAATATTCCAAGGTGTGTTTAATCTTCCTCGAACAAGTCACCAATACTAACGAGCCACACATTGAGTGAAACAAAACCTCAATTCAATCTATATACATTCTCTTATCATCAATCACTCATTTCACGTGAATCTGAACCAATTAAGGGATATATTTGCAAGGTAGTTAAAACCGGACCGGAACGGTCGGTTAGACCAGTCGGATCGGGAACCGGCCTACCATCCGGTCCGGACGACCCGTATAACCGTTATGAAATAAAACCGGACAGAAAACAGCCTGACCGAAACAAAACTGGTGAAACAAAGCAAAACCAGTAGATCACCGGGTTTCGCCGGTCCAAGAAAAGACATTGACACCATTGGTTAGAACCAGTAGAAGAGGAGGGCGAGAAAGCAGAGAAAGGAGGCATGAGAACGAGGAACCCAAACATGTTACTGAAGCGAGACCGAACTGGGAAGAGCCAGAACGTGAATAACAGAACACGTTAGCTTGAAGAAGAACCAGAAAGCGACGTTGTAGAAAGAAGATGAGCCACCAAGTGAGAGACTGGGGGGGACGGCTGCTAATGAAAATAAGAAGTATGGTTTCCTTTTTGTTTGGGAAGAAACAAGTTTAGGCCCAGTTATCCAACCCAGCCTTCTTCTTTTTTATAATTTAGAATGAGTTAAATGAGCCCAACTTCAATTTTTTTTTATGTTTTTTTATATTTGGACCAAACAATATATTAGGAGTTTTGGGTTGATGTGTCCATGAAATTGGTTTTTTAACACTTATGGGAGCAAAATACAAGAATTTTTTTAATAAATTTATTTATATAAAATGCAAAAAGTATTTTATATTGTTAAAAAACACATGAAATTTTAAATTTATATTAATATTACTCAATATCTTATATTAAAAATTTAAATATTATTATTTAATTATTATCGATTCAACCACGGTCCAACCACGGTCCAACCACGGTTGGACCATTGAACCTTAAACCAGTGTCTTCACCGGTTCAATGACCGGTTCGATTTTAAAAACCTTGCATATTTGTATTCTTTAATCAAAGCAAATATCTCATTCTTCATTTGCATCGAAACCTTTGTTATTGGTCCAATCCTACCGTAATAGTAGTAAAAGGAAAGCAATTTTCCATATTTAAATTCTACCTATACCCTACGAATACACTCATTATCTAGGTTAATGCATTGACGGAGAGGTTGCATGATGTCCAACATTATCAACACCATCAAGACAGTCATTTTTATCCTTGATCGATGTCGCGACCGTCCCGTCCGGGAGCCGCGAAAAGAGAAATAAAAATAGAGGAGTCGCCACTAAAATTTTTATTGGGAAAATCTTAGAAAACCCAATTATTTAAAGGTAAACTGGTCTAAAAAAGAGAGAGAGATGAGTTCGGGAGTCGGTTACGAGTAGGGAAGGTGTTAGTACCCCACATCACCCGTTTAAAAAAACGCTACCTCAAGTTAACACTGCAAAAAATTTAAACAACTTTTAAATATTTATTTTACCCAAAAGTATTTAAAGAAAGAATTATTTTTAATTTTTAATATTTTAAATTTTTATTAATTTTTACATTTTTAAATTTACTGTTTATAAAAACTAAATGAGGTTGAACATGGCACAAGAGTCCATATGGCATCCTCAAATCTAAGAGAATGGACATCGCACCGTGTCCATAGAGCATCCCAAAAAATAGAAAAGTTTAATTATGTTGATTAATTATTTTAACATAAAAAAGACACAAAAAAACGGAAAATTTAGTTTTGGCTTGACAAGATGATTTATCTTGCTCCTACGTATTCTCGGGTGCAATGGGAAACTCAAAGCCACGTAGTTCTTTAGAAAATGTTTGATTGGTTAGTTGATTTAAATTTTTGAAAAGAAAGTCAAGGGTTAACAAGATGTCGCATCTTAATTTATCCTTTTTAAAAGAAGTTAATTTAATTTTTATTTTTAGAGGCTTAGGATCATCAAGTCGTCACGACTCAGGTGTCCTAAAAGATAAGGATTAACAAGACGTCATTTCTCAGCTCACCCTTTTTATTTTAATATTAAGATAGGTATAATTTAGTATATTTAGATTAATTTGATATGTTATCATTAAAAAAAATTGCATTCTAGTAACATATGTGTTCAAGCAATTTAAATAACTCAAATAAAACATATCAGCAAAAAAAAAGAACACAAGCACCCCATTATGAAACCCAGACACCCATGATCCCAAATTCAACAAACAATAAAAATAAAATAAAAAAAGTTAACAGGAACAATTAAATAAAACAAGATGGCAGAGAAGTCTCTGCTTCTCCTCGTTACAAACCAAACAGAGCAGGGAGGATGAAAGCAAAGGCACGGTAGAGACTCGGGTGGACGGCCGGTTCGTGCGGCGGTTACTGGGGTCTATTACTTGTGGCGATGACGTGATGGGCTCTGCTACTGCACGTTGCAGGATGGTGGAGAAAGGCGGCAGCAACAGGGCGGAGTGCGCATAGGAGCACGACTTGGTGGTGGCGGTTCGTGGCGGAGATGGACGACGGAGATGGCGCGAGTGAGTGGCAGTGACGTTGTGGATTGAGTGTGGTGATGAGCGATGATGGCGGAGAACGATTACGGTTCAGATCTATCGCGACGGCGGTGACGCGAGTGAGTAGCAGTGACGTTGTGGATTGAGTGTGATGATGAACAAAGATGGCGGAGATGGTGGAGAACGATTATGGTTCAGATTTGTCAAGACGGTGATGGTGGAGGTGGCTGGAAAGATGAGACAAACTTGTGGTGATGTTTAAGAAGAAGGATCTGTTAAATTTTTGGTATTTGATTTTATTGTGGTGTTTGCTTGAAACAAAAAAAAAAAGATCAATGGCAGCATGAAGGTGGGACTGTAATTAGAAGATAGTTGAAGTAAAATGAAGAAGAAGTATTCTGATTAATAGAAAAGATAGCTTACATTCTTTCTCCCAGAAACGAAAAATTATCCCCCCTTTTTCCACTGTTGAATGCCTAATTTATAGCAAAAAATATTGAAGAAGATGACAAATCTTCTTGTTAGGCCAGCTCGTGTAGGTACAAGTAGTGGGGAGCAAATCAACCTTTACCCCTACCACTCTGCTAGCTGGTGCAAGGGTAGGGGTAGTGCACCACCATTTTAAGGAAAAAGCATAAGAAAACAAAAATGGGAAAATTAAACAAAGCCGATTCATACCTTAAAGAAATTTATTTTTATTTTACAAAACAGAAAGCATCTTTGGTTTTGTTTTGTTTTTCTTTTTTTATTTTTTTTATTTTTTTGATTTGGATCACTTGGGTAATGGGCTTGCAACAACAAAATAAAATTGGGCTACATCTAAATCTATCAAAAACATTTTTAGTTTTTTTCATTTTTATATTTTTTATTTTTGTTTTCAAAAATATTAATTAAGAGAAAAATAATAATAATAATAATACCCGGACAGAATTAGGCGTTCACAACTGCCCCTCTTTACTTGTTTCTTATTAGATAGTAGGTGTAACCGTAGTTAACCTATTATCGTTATAAGAAATGAGTAAATACGCGAACTCCAATTTTGGTCGGGATACGTAAGCAAGCAAAAGGACCCGTGACTACAAAGCGATTTCCTATAAAGAACTAGTGGGTTGGATTGCCCATTATGGTCTACACATGAAAATCTTGTAGGGTGGATTACCTGCTAAGCTTAAAACAATGATAAAGAGCTTACGGGGTGGATTACCCGTTAGCTCACGGGGTGGATTGCCCATCAGAAGCTCGAACAAAAAGATAAAATGAGCTCACGGGGTGGATTTCCCGTCAGAAGCTCGAAGAACAGAAAGATAAGAGTGAGCTCACGGGGTGGATTGCCCGTCAGAAGCTCGAATGGAAAGATAAAAAGCTTACGGGGTGGATTGCCCTTTAGAAGCTCGAACTGCAAGATAGAAGAGCTTATGGGGTGGATTTCCCATCAAAAGCTTGAACAGAAAACATAAAAGAGTTTACGGGGTGGATTGCCCGTTAGAAGCTCGAACAAAAAGATAAAAGAGCTTACGGGGTGGATTGACCTTTAAAAGCTCCAACAGAAAGATAAAATAGCTTACGGGGTGGATTACCCGTCAGAAGCTCAGAACAAAAAGATAAAGGAGCTTACGGGGTGGATTACCCTTCAGAAGCTCGCTTATGAGGCTAGATAGACAAATGAAATGCATGAGTGTTGGTTTTACTCATTGATGGAATGACAATGCATGAGATGGTTTTCATGATTGATGAAAACTCAAATAACTATCTTTCAATTCAACACAATGAACGCTGATGATGAAAACCCTTATTATACTTTTGTATGATGCAAGAGATACTTTTGATGTCAAAATATTTCTTCTTTGTTGTTTCTTTTTCATTATTGGATCCTTGACCCCTTAAAAGCGTCAATCACAGTCAATCTTAAGGATGAACTAAAATAAGGCCCACCTTTTCGGGGAGAGATATCTTGCACTTTTGTTTTTTGATGGTAAACACCCTTGACGATAATCATCCCAATGGTTGATTCTTAATATTCATTCCTTTCTTCAGTGCCCTTCATCGGGGAACCATTGTGTCCCCCCATGACCTTTTGAGGCTTTCTATGGAATTCTAACTGCTTAAAAAACCATTACTTGTTTCACATTTCAGTATATATTTATCAGGATGAATGCACACACACAAATAACAAAAGTTAGGAGAAAGGGACCAAGGTAGCGAAATAAAATAAAGGAAGTCAATGTCATTATATTTGGATTGAAAAAGGTGTACAAAGCATATATTACAATAGAGTATGGAATTGAAAAACATTGCGGAGTAGAATTGCATCTCCTCAAGTGATGTCTCTCCCAATGACTAATGTTAGTATCCCTCATACAATCTTGACTGATCATTAATTGGCTTTAGAGATGTTGTTTGCCCCAATCTTCATACATCCAACCTACTGACTGCCCCAGTTCACTTCTTGATGACACTTCCGTTGTGATTTATTTTTATTTATTTATTTTTTGAACCCTAACTTTTGCCTAGACCGCATTTTCAGGTTTTCAGCCTAGCGGGTTACTCTAACTTTTGCCTAGACTGCCTTTTCAGATTTTCAGCCTAGCAAGCTTTTATTTTTTCATTTTTCACTTTTCTTTTCTTTTCTTTTCTTCTCTGGGAAGTGCGTTCAAGAATAATACTTTTTGACTGCATCTGAGTTTACAGGGAGTGGAAGATCTTCCCCGTCCATCATGGTGAGAATTAATGCCCCTCCAGAGAAGGTCTTTTTCACAACATAAGGTCCTTCGTAGTCCGGAGTCCATTTCCCTCGATGATCCTTTTGGATCGGAAGAATCTTTTTAAGCACTAGGTCACCCTCCCGAAACTGTCGCGGGCGTACCTTCTTCTCATAAGGTCTCATCAACCTTCTCTGGTACAATTGACCGTGACACAATGCCACTAATCTCTTCTCTTCAAAGAGGTTCAATTGGTCGAGTCGATCCTGAACCCACTCAGCTTCTTCCAGTTCTACTTCTCTCAGTACCCTTAATGAGGGGATCTCTACTTCAATCGGGAGCACTGCCTCCATCCCATACACCAAAGAATATGGCGTTGCCCTTGTCGAGGTACGAATAGAGGTACGGTAGCTGTGCAAAGAAAAAGTAACATCTCGTGCCAATCTTTATACGTCACCACCATCTTTTGAACAATCTTGTTGATATTCTTATTAGTGGCCTCGACTGCTCCGTACATCTTTGGGCGGTGCGGGGAGGAATTGTGATGCTTTATCTTGAAGTTTTCACAGATCTCCTTCATCCTGTTGTTGTTCAAGTTGGTCACATTATCAGTGATAATCTCACTCGGCAACCCATAACGACAAATTAACTCTCTTTTGACAAATTTGATCACAACATTCCTGGTCACATTGGCATATGATGCAGCCTCAACCCACTTCGTGAAATAATCGATGGCAACAAGAATAAAGAGATGTCCATTTGAGGTCTTTGGTTCGATTACCCGATCACATCCATTCCCCACATTGAGAATGGCCAGGGTGCTGACATGACATTCAAGGGAGCTGGCGGCGTATGAACCTTATCAGTATTGGCCAGCCCTCAAGATTTTCCTGGCCATTGCATGACCGCTCGCGTGTGTTCCAAAAGATCCTTCATGTACCTCCTCAATTATCCGTTTAGCTTCTTTTACGTCAACGCACCTCAACAACACCATGTCATGATTTCTTTTGTAGAGAGTACCTCAATCTAAATAGAAACCCATTGCAAGTCTTCTTAGAGTTCTTTTGTCATTTTCTGAAGTACCCGGAGGGTATTCCCTTCTTTGGATGAAGCATTTGATGTCATGGTACCACGGTTTTTGATCAGACTCTTCCTCTATCACTTGACAATATGCAGGATGATCACAGCTTTCCATTTTGATGACTGCTAGGTTCCTCTCGTCACTTACTTTGAACATCGAGGACAAGGTAGACAGTGCGTCAGCTAATTGGTTATCTTCTCGGGGAATATGATGAAATGTGACTTCATCAAACTGCTCAATCAAACCTTTGATGTAATCATGGTACGGGATTAACTTGGCATCTCGGGTTTCCCATTCCGCCCTTAGCTGGTGGATGACTAATGCAGAGTCCCCATATACCTCCAGTATCCTTACCTTTGATTCTATCACTGCCAGGATCCCGAGAGCACAAGCTTCATATTCGGCTAGATTATTTGTACAATCAAAGCAAAGCCTTGTAGTGACATGGAAATAATCATTTTCTGATGAGATTATTATTGCCCCAATTCCATGTCCCAATGCATTAGAAGCTCCGTCAAATAACAAAGTCCACTTTTCTTTTTCTGGTGATTGCTCGCGATCAGACAAAGCCATTATATCTTCATCTGGGAAATCACAATGCATCGATCCATAATCTTCTACTGGTTGATTGGCTAGATATTCTGCAAGAGCACTCTCTTTTATTGCTTTTTGGGTGACATAGACAATGTCATATTCTGATAGCAGGACTTGCCAGCGAGTAATTCTTCCAGTCAGAGCAGGCTTATCAAAGATATACTTGATTGGATCCATTTTGGACACCAACCAGGTAGTGTAACACAACATGTAATGCCTCAAACGGCGAGCCGCCCAAGCCAAAGCACAGCAAGTGCATTCTAGCAGTGAGTAGTTGGCTTCGCAATAGGTGAATTTCTTACTTAGATAATAGATGGCATGTTCCTTCCTTCCTGACTCATCGTGTTGCCCCAGTACGCAACCCATAGATTCATCTAGAACGGTTAAATACATGATGAGAGGTCTTCCCGGCACTGGGGGAACCAAGACTGGAGGCTCCTGTAGGTATTGTTTGATCTTATCAAAGACTTTTTGACAATATTCCTTCCATTTTACAGCCTGATTTTTGTGCAGCAATTTAAAGATTGGTTCATATGTCGCGGTTAGTTGGGAGATGAACCAAGCAATGTAGTTCAATATTCCTAAAAATCCATGAACTTCCTTCTCCGTTCAAGGTGTTGGCATATTGATGATTGCTCGAACCTTTTTAGGATCAACCTCTATTCCTCTTTGACTGACAATGAACCCCAGAAGCATGCCTGATTTCACTCCAAAAGTGCATTTGGCTGGATTCAGTGGGAGCTTAAACTTTCTTAACCGCTCAAAAAGTTTCTGCAGATTATCAACATGGTCATCTACGGATCTGGACTTGGCGATCATGTCATCTACATAAACTTCTATCTCCTTATGCATCATGTTATGGAATAAAGCCACCATAGCCCGCTGATATGTTGCCCCAGCATTTTTCAAGCCAAAGGGCATAACCTTGTAGCAGAAGGTTCCCCATAAAGTGACAAATGTAGTTTTCTCCATATCTTCAGGTGTCATCTTGATCTGATTATATCCTGAGAATCCATCCATGAAAGAGAATAATGCATGTTGAGCAGTATTATCTACCAAAACATCAATGTCATGCAGAGGAAAGTCATCTTTTAGGCTAGCTCTGTTCAGATCTCGATATTCAACGCACATTCGAACCTTTCCATCTTTCTTGGGAACAAGAACGATGTTAGCAACCCATTGAGGGTACTTTACAACTTCTAGGAAACCTGCATCCTGTTGTTTCTTGACCTCCTCCTTGATCTTTAAAGACATTTCTGCTTTCATCCTTCGTAGCTTCTGCTTTACTGGAGAACACTCCGGCTTTAATGGCAATTTGTGTTCTGCTACAGTGGGGTCTAACCCTGTCTTGTCTTGGTACGACCATGCGAAAACATCTTTATAATCCATCAACAACATGATCAACCTGTTTCGCTCCTTTTCTTTCAGGGAAATGCCAATCTTGACCTCTTTTTATCATCTTTGGTTCCCAAATTGATTAGTTCACTCGGCTCTTCATGGGGCCGAATTTCCCCGGCTTCTTGTTCTACCAACCTCAATAGTTCAAGAGGGACTTCCCCATCATCATCAACAACCTCGTCAGTATGATCAATGTGATAGTCAAAATTGTACGTTGAGTTACTAACACTATCATTTTCAAGAGAGTCACTTTTAGATCAGCATTTTGATAGTTATCAGGGAAAGATAAATGAATAAAGGTTAAACCCAAAAATAATGCAAAAGACTTCATTTATTGGTGGGAAAATGGTGGGTAAAGGCGAAAGTAAAAAGAAAATGAGATAACAAACACAGATACTGAATGCATGCATTTATTGATAAGTCATACTGAAACCGAAACAAGTAAGCCCATTACAACCAAATTCCTAAAGCCTTGGGCAGAGCTAAATGATAAGCATTACATAATTACTTTGAAAAAACTCTATGGTCTTGGGGAACTCAATGATCACCCAATTGTTGAGCTCCGTATCTGGAGACATGGATACACTAGATTGACACCATGATCAATGGGATAATCATCTTCAACAGCTGCTGCTTGGTTCAGGAATGTGAACCCTGCACTCCGGAAAATTTGTCGAATGTCACAGATGGGAACCCTTTCAGCCTCATATTCACGATTTTCCAGTCGAGCCAACCTCTTTCTTTTCTTCTCTTCTATAACCCTCATCTTGTCGGCCTTAGTGGGTTTGTATCCCAACCCAAACATGTCCTTGTTTTCAGTGAGTGTGAGGATGTCAAAGACACCTTGCTCGTTCTTCCGCAAATTGTTTCCAGGTCGGTACCCTCCCTCGAATATAACCTTGGCCATCATAATGGATGCTTTAGATGACTGACGTTTCAGGAGTGGAGCACCATCCTCAACATAAGTAGCATTGGCAATCTCAAGTGACTGGAAAGCGGTCTCGAGAGCTTCTTTGATAGCTTCAATGTAAGGGGTCGTTGATAGCTTACTCACTAACATATCTTCCTATCCAGAAACAATTATCAACTTACTATCAACAATGAACTTCACTTTCTGGTGCAATGTGGAAGGTACAGCTCCAGAAGAATGGATCCATGGTCATCCTAGAAGACAATCAGTATGTTCTTTGTAATGTCCATTACTTGGAAGAGTACCTCGAAGATGCAAGTACCAACCTGAATGGGAAATTCAATTTCCCCCATGACTTCCCTCCGTGTACCATCAAATGCCCTTACAATCATTGTACTTGGCTTCATATGAGTTCCATCGAAAGGCAACTTTGCCAGTGTTGACTTTGGCATTACATTCAAAGAAGAGCCATTATCAATGAGGACCCTAGCCATGACATGATCTTGACACTTCACAGAAATTTGTAACGCTTTGTTGTGCCCTATTCCTTCAGCTGGAATTTCATTATCAGTGAAAGTGACATAATTATCAACAACGATGTTACCCACGATGTTATCGAGCTTGTCAACTGTGATGTCATGAGAGACATGAGCTTGATTCAATACCTTCATCAGTACTCTCCTGTGTGGCTCAGAGTTCATCAATAGAGACAAAAGAGATATCCGATCCGGAGTTCGATTTAACTGATCCACAACCCTGTATTCACTCTGCTTGATGAACTTCAAGAATTCGTTGACTTCTTCATCAGATACCTCCTTTTTATTCTCACCCCCGTTTGCTTCCTTGTCATCTAGAATTCCTTCCACCTTCTCTTTCCCCCATGCGATCCTTTCCTTCCTTTTCTATTTCCTCCCTTCGCAATACCTCTGGAGTGTAAATGCGATCACTCCTAGTCATTCCACTAATTCCTGAAATGTTGGTAACCACAGTAGTCCCGTCGGAAGGATTAGGTTGAACCTGCATCTCATATTTCCATGGTACCGCTTTGGTGTCCTTGTAAGTGAAAGGACTTGGAACTCGGATGACGATTGGCGTTGGCCCACTTGGAACCGGCAAAGGTTTCTTCTCAGTATAGTATATCACCACTGGTTTTGGAGTGCTTTTCTCAAGAACTGGTTGAGGATTAACCACAACAGTAAAAGGTGTTATCTTAATTGGGGTTGGGGAAATTGTAGATTCAGCAACCATATTAATGGCATACTCATTTGATTCACAACCAATTAAGATAATCTTCATATCCATTAATTGTTGCACAACTTGCTGTGAATCTGTACAGTCTTCAATCGAATGCCCATATTCCCGTCGTAGTCACACCTTATCTCTTCATCGAGAGCCTTTTCTTCCATGATCGGGATTTGGATCAATCCTCATTTGCACATCCCTCTAAAAATAACTCTCATAAGAGTCCTAACATCAGCCATTTTACTCTTGAGAGTATGTTCCAAGAAGCTTTCAACGGCATTGACTCCCGAACCCCCATGATTTGGCATAGGACCCTGTGCCATATTTGGTGCATCCTTCTAAAAGCTCAACCATTTGGCGTTAATTAGGTCTTGTACCTTAAACTTCAAAGCTTTACAATTCTCGGTGGAATGACCTGTGGCCCCATCGTGATACTCAGATTGAGCGTTTAGGTCATACCACTTTGGATAAGGAGGATCTATTGGTCTTGTCGGGATAGGAGTTAGCACGGATTTGCTCACAAGTTGGTGGAATAGTTCAGTGTAGGTTATGGGTATCAGGTCAAAACACACTGGCTTTCTTTCCGAGTTATACGGTGGTCTTGTTTGGCTGGTGTTTGGGTTTGGATTTAGGGGTTGAACAATTTGAGGTGGCATGGTAGGGTGTGTTTGAGGCTGAGAAGGGTATGATGGTATGTAAGGATCCATCTGTTGAGGATTTGGAAATTGTGAGGTGGCAGCGATATATGGCTGGTTGGCTTGGTGATATGGAGGTGGTTGGTAATATGGGGCATATTGGGCTTGGAAGGCGGGTGTTTGGTTCAGTCTCCATTGGTTCGGTTTCTTTTGTTCAAAGGTTACTTCATGTGCTTCTCCCTCCTTCCTTTTCACAAACGGGGCTTTCTTCGGGCCGTTCACTACTGAAGACTCGGTGATCTTGCCATTCCTCAGTCCACTTTCAATTCTCTCACCGATGATGACCATATCAGAAAAGTTTGATGACACACTCCCAATCATTATATCATATAAGGGCGACTGGAGTGTATCAATGAACATTGCCACAATTTCTTTCTCAGCTAATGGAGGCTCTACCTGAGCAGCCAATTCCCTCCATCATTATGCATACTCTTTGAAAGTCTCGGTGTCCCCTTTTGACATATTTTGGAGTTGCATCCTATCAGGAGCCATGTCAATATTGTACTTGTATTGCTTCAGGAATAAATCTGCTAGATCTTTGAAGGATTGGACGTGGGCCCGTTAAAGATGTGTGTACCAATTTGAAGCTGCCCTAGTTAAACTGTCTTGGAAGAAGTGAATCAAGATCTTATCATCTTGAGCGTATGATGCCATCTTCCTTACTTACATGGTCAAATGGTTTTTGGGACAAGTGGTTCCCCGATATTTGTCGAAATCGGGTACCTTAAATTTTGGTGGAATTACAACATTTGGCACCAGGAAAAGCTCTGAGGCATCCCGAAGACCATAAATATTTGCCCCTTCAATGGCCCGCAGTCTCTCCTCTAACACTTCCAACTTTTCTTTAGATTGGGAATTCCCTCTCGACTGATTCACTGTAGTTTCACAATACATATTCTGGGGAAAGGGGTATGGCATGTAGGAGGATCCGAAGCTTGGCATCATTTGAGTCCCCTGGGATCCATAATGTAGGGTGTATTGTGGAGTTTTTAGATTGGCAGAAAGTGTCACTGTCGGGGTGTTACCATCTGTAGGGTTGACATTTTGTGTTTGTGGCATCTCGACAGCATCGGTGGGGGATTGTGTCTGAGTAGTATGTTCAGAGTTTTGGATGCCATCTTGTGGGCTGGGGACCGTTGGTGGAACAAATCCACGAGGTAAGCTGTATGGAGGATTGTTCGGGTCAAATGAAAGATGAGTTTGATTGCTTGGATAAATGGTGAGAGGCATCATGACCCCTGGTTGGTTTTAGCCTTGAATAGGAACCTGAGCAAAACCAGGCAGGATAAGAAGTGTGGCCGGATGTCCTTCATTTGAGGCTGGAGGGTTCCCCTGTGTTCTTTTCCTTCTACATTGCTTGTAGGATCTCCACCATCTTAGTCATCTGATCCTTGATTTGACTGACTTCATCCCTAATCTCTTGGACTTCTTCTAATTCTTCCGTCATGGCTCTTGTCTGTGATCGAGTACGATAAGGTTGTCTTGGAGCAATTGTTCAAAAACCACACTATTTTATTTAATAAAAGAAAGAATAAATGAATAAAATCAAAAGAAAGAGAAGAAACCAATTAAACTCCATTTTTTTGACAGGAAGACAGTCGCATACACTTATAGCGAGAATACTCATCCTGCAATCAAATCTAGTGGTATAATTCTCTCTAGCTTGACTGCAGTTGATGTCAAGTCCAAGGGAGAATTCACTCCTCGATAGACCACATCTGTACTAGCAATGTTATTGTTTGATGATACCCATATTTTTACGCAGAAAACACATCGTTTTTAGGGTAAAAATATAGTTGATGAAGTATCTAAGGGAGAATTCACTCCTCGACAGATATCATCTGGAAAAAAAGAGCATTCCACAAAAAATTGATGAAAACTTCCATTTCATTAGATGAATGTTGCAATACAAACATTAGTATTTGGTCAAATAGAAAAACAATACATCGACAGTTTTCATATATCTAAATCCATCTTCGGGGACCGTAAAATACTATGTCAAGAGCCTTATCTTCTTTTTCCTGAATCCCTTTGCAAGCTTCCCAAAATGCTTGAAGAACTCAATCACCTCTGGTGGTATCTGGAGGAGAGGGTTCTTGTAAACCTGAATTGATGCTTCTTCAAATCGCTCCACCAACTGGGAAGTATGATATTGAATTCTACCAACCATGTCTTCATATTTTCTTCTTCATGCTTCCCTTTCATAGATTACATCCCTCACAACCAATTTCCACCCCTTTACCCATTCTGCGTGACGTTGAGCTTATCCTCTTTCATTTTCTTGCATTTTGGTCCTGAGCCAATTTTCCCTCTCATTAGCTTCTGCTAATAATTGACGATATCTGGAAGCTTCATTCCATCCTCGATCAGAGTAAAGTTCGGTTTGGGCCAAGGATTCTTGTAGAGATTCAACTCTTTCCTTTAGTATCTATGTTATTTCGACATGAATCCCTACGTCCCACTCAAGCTCTTCTTTCTTCTTCAGAATTTTGACTAGCGTGTTTTCTTGACACTCCACCTTTGCTTGCAACTCTTGAATCACTGCTTCTTTTTATTTTCTTGCCCTTTTCATGCGACTTGGGGCTTCATAGGAATTAGCATATTCATCTCTCAAATTCTCGATCTGTAAATTCAATTTTTGCACCTGGCTTTGGAGTTTGACAATAGTTACTTCTGCAACATGGTTCTTTTCATCCAAAACCCCCATCTGAGCTTTTAGAACTTCATTTTTTTTTCAGCAATTGATCTTCTGTAAGAGAATTGTTTTCAGCACTGGGTGGGGGTTCCGGTTTTGAAGGACAACCCCTTCTTGCCTCTCTCCATGCTTCATATCTTTTGGTTCGAGCAATGATCCGCCTTCCTAGCTCATCACGTCCTTTTATGTGAATATTGTCCCATGCTGACCTTATTACCATTGTTGGACTCTTGATGCTTTCACATTCTTGATATAGGAAATATGATCCACCAAGCATCTCTTTTGGGGGTTCATCTTGTGTCCACCTGAGTTGGCACATTACTAGAGCTGGTGAATATGATACACATCATCTAGGTCCCATCAATGGGACATTCGAGAAACTTCCACAACTGAATATAACTGAAACTTCATTGTACCATGGGCACATCCATCTAAATGACCGTGAGTGAACCTGATCAAACTCTTGTTTCCATTCATATAGCTTGCGTGACTTCAACGGTATGCGAATGAATCCTTTCAATGGGTCATCTGCTCTATCAATTTTGTTACCAGCATACAAATGAGTCATGATCCAAACATATAACATTGGTGCACAATATCGTAACTTTCCTTGTTGATTCTAATGACAAACTTGTAGTGAGAGAAAAGTTTCAGCTAAGATAGTAGGGACTAAATTTACCCCATATTCCATAACTCTGTAGAAGACGTCCATAGTTGATCGATCAATCACATCCGGAATAAAAGGGAAAAGCATCGGTCTGTAGATAAGGAGAGCCAACAATCTATTAAAAGTAGCCCATCATTGTTGTTGAGCCAACTCCCTAAGGTAACCTTCCAAGAATCGCCTCTTCAAGCCAGTAGTGTTTCCTTTTTCCAATTTATCCAATTGTTCCGGTTTAAGCTCCAACAGACTTGCTAGCTTCCCATCTGCCACATATTGTCCATAATACAAATAGACACACGATCCCTTTTGGATAGGCAATCTCAACATGTAAGCATACTCCTCTATGGTCGGAGTTATATCTAGGTCAGGCAATTCAAAACATCTCAAAGTTGAGTTCCAATACTGAGCAAATGCACTCAGAGCAGAGGCATCCACCGGAATACGTAACACATCTAGTATCCTCCAGTACTTGTTGTTAAAGTTTGAATGTGCCTTTTCTGACATTTGTTGACTAATTTCCCATAAGCTCTGAACATCATTGAGTGTCACGTCGATCTTGATGTTCTTCTTGGAACTGCTTGCATTGCTAGTACTCTTTTTGACGCTAGGTCTTTCCATTCTTTGTTATAAGATTAATACTAAGGTCTTCTTGCCAAGAAGCACACATAAAGAAAAAAAATTAGAAATGAAACAAAAAAAATGCCCTACATGATTCATGTTGCATGAGCCCTTAGTAGGGTAGGGAACCCTCTGTCGGGTATGCTGTCAATACACTACCTTCACTATGACATGCCTCTTATTAGAAATAATATTCGAACATATCATTCGGGCTTGGAACGACGATGTGTCACCCCTTTTTTTCTTTTTTAGAAAACTTCATAGTAAATATGTATGTGCATGGCAATTTATGTTTATGATGCCAGGAAAAAATGGAGAGAGAGAGAAAGAGTATGCTCCCTTTGTCCAAAATTAGGTAAAACCTAGGGTTGGACATAGGGATGTCAACGGGGCGGGGCGGGCACGGATACTGGGTACCCGCTACCCGCCCCGTTGGATAAAAAATCCACCCGTGCCCGCCCCGTACCCGTACGGATACCCGTTTGACGGGTTCTTAACGGATTCGCGGATACCCGCGGATATCCATGGGTAGTTATGAAAAACAAAAAAAACTGTTTTTAATTATAAAAAATACACAAAACTTAATCAAACCACCTCATTAATACATCACACTTCAAATATCCATCAAAACAACACAATAGATAAAAATTATCTAGGAAATTATACAAGGACTTTGAGAGTCTTCCAATACAATGGATTGTGCTCCACTAGACAAACAGGTTTAATCAATTCCTAATTATGTATTGTTATCGACCATTTCATCTACCCCACCTTGACCACTTGGTTCCTGAAAGAAGGAAAAAAAAAGCAACTGAATAAAAATTCAAGCAACCAACATAATTATGAAGTTTGAAATGAAATCTTAAAAAATATTTACTAACAATTTCGGTATCCGTATCATCCAATATTGTATTCAATTCAATATTGTCAATTTTCGATTTTGAAGAACCTGAAAAAGAAAAATAAGTTAATTAAAAGACTTGTAACAATGAATCAATATAGATTTTTAATTAAAACTTATAAACTTTATTACCTTTAACATCGGTCCATAGCCAATCTTGTACACACATCATTGCCTCTAAAGTATCTGGAAGCAATCTACTTCGATGAGGAGTAAGAAACCGACCACCGGTGCTAAATGAAGACTCAGAAGCCACGGTTGAGATAGGGACTGCTAAGAAATCTCTTGCAATCATTTGTAATATTGGATATTTTAACCCATTAGCCTTCCACCAACCTAAGATGTCAAACTCTTCATTTGAATCAGGCAACGATGGCTCCTCCAAATAATGGTCAAGTTCTGACTTAGTACTTGTTGTGAAATTTTTTTTGGACCTCTTATGCTTGGCAAAATCTGACCTCCAACCTTCTTTTCTTCCAACACCCACATCTACCAAATTTTGGTTTGGAGTTATAGATGAAGTAACACTTTCATTACCCTTGACTTTCATTTCATACTCTCTTACCATATCTTAGCAAATAGATTTTACCTTATCAATTTCATCATCAGAATTATCTCCATAAATTCGAGGAAAAAAATAATCCAACAAATCAACTTTGTACCTTGGATCTAACACAATGCCTACAGCCATCACCCCATTGATCGCACTCCAATACTTGTCAAATTTACCAATCATGGTTGCAGCCATTTGATGAATAACCAAATCAGGACAGCCAAGCCACTCAATCAATGCCAATTTAATTTCACATATTTTTGGAAAGTAAACATTAGCGTTGGATACTGAGTACCAGAAAACAATTGGGTAACATCATAAAATATTTCCAACTTTTGGCAAATTTCTTTTGCCATCCTCCAATCATTTTCACTAGGCAATGTTTTATATTGATGCTCACGTTGTGCCAATCGATCAAACACATCTTTATATTGTATGGCTACTTGAAGCATTAAAAATGTAGAATTCCACCTAGTTTTGCAATCAAGAATGAGCTTCTTACCATATGAAATGTTCACTTAAGCACATGTCTCTATGAATTTCTCCTCTCTTTTGGGTGTAGCTGTCCAAAAATTAACACTATCTCTAATACTGTCAATAGCATCAGAGATTATGGACAAACCATCTTTCACAATTAAGTTTAGGATATGAGCACAACATCGCATGTGAAACAATTGACCACCCAAAACAAGAGACCTAGGTGAAATCTTATCTAAAATGCGTTCAACCATAGCATCATTCGTAGAGCAATTATCAACAGTCAGAGTGGACAACTTCCTATCTAGATTCCAATCCATCAAGCATTCAAGTAACACATCGCCAAGAATTTTAGCAAAGATGAGGAGCAGGCACATAAATGAACCTAACAATCAAACAAATATTTTAATAATAATAATATCACCAACAACATAACAAAAATAATAAGAATTGTCACAATGTCAAAATAGTTTTGTGTTGTTACCTAACAAGTCGACTTTGTAGGGTCCATGAATCATCAATAAAGTGAGCCGTGATGATAGTCATATAACCTCTGTTTTGATGACTAGCAGTCCACATATCAGTAGTTATTGCAATACGACTTTGATTCTTTGACAACAACTTCATCATACTCTCTTTCTCATCCTTATACAATTTCATGATGTCACTCTTACAAGAGTGTTGTAGAAATCCCCTGAAATAAGGGTTGCATAGCATCACAAAATTCTTTGAAACCTGTGTGATCAACCATCTTCATAGGGTACTCATGAAGAACTATCATCTTAGTAAGTGCACGCCTTGCGTGTGTCTTGATTAAACGCATAATTACCAACCACCACTCTTGTTTCACCTCCAACTTTTCCAGTTTTGATAAACGCTTGCCTTATATCTCTAGTTGTTCAAGTTTGCAACTTTTGAAATGATTACGCAAGTGTGATGTTCCTTGCTTTGGGTCACCCAAAAGTTTTGAGCTACAATATTTGCAAACGGCTTTCAATTCTCCATTAATAATTTTCTGTGTAAAATGATTCCAAACATCTGAGGTTTTCTTCCTTTGAAATGAGCCGACTTGACTTGGAATTGAGCTTCACCTTGACTTGGAAGTGAGCCAGCTTGACTTGGAAGTGAGCTTTCAACCTCCACATTAGTTGGGACTTGCAGTTGCTCTTGTACATCTTCCACAGGAGTTGAGGTTTCTTCGGTAGACATTCTACAATGAACCAAATGATCTCCCAATTTTTCATTTCAAATTTGAAAAATTCAACCACCGAACAAATTTCAAATCATCAAATAAATTTATTGAAAACAGAGGGTCACAGTCTCACAGACACAAACATTAACACATATTAATAGCATTGAATGACAGACCCAACTAATAAATACTAAAAATCTAACAAAGATATCCACAAATTGCATCTCCAAAAATGCATTGCTATCTAGGAATAGCATAGACGAGTGAAAGAGAACATTACCAATGAGAGTTCCCTGACTTCCCTCAAAGTTCAAACCTCAAGTCCAAATTTGTGCTTTCTGTAATAAAAAAAATAGAGAAAGAAAAACAAAGTAGATAAATAAATAAGAAAATCAATAATAATTAAAAGCTGACCAACAAAAAAAATCATAAAAAAAAAGGAAAAACGAAGATGCTAGGGTTGAAATGCTTACTCTTTGAAATTGATTCAAGTCAGGTTAGATACTAGAAATCACGATCTGAAATGATGAGGATGAACAGATCTGAGATCTTTGAGAAATTATGTTCGCCGTAGATTGAACCGAACAAAAGAAAATGAAGATGAAAATCGCGTAGAGAAGAGCGTGTACACAAGAAGAAATGAATATCAGATAAAGAACATAACCAAGGAAAGGAAGGAAGGGGAACGAACGAAGGAAGAAACAGACCTAGACGTCGTCACTGTGGTGGTGCGCTGGCCGCTTACTCCCTCCTCTGTTGGCTGCTGCGTATTGTGTATCGTGTGACTGTGTGAGGAGTGAGTACTTAGGGTTTCACTTTCATGTAAGGTGTTATGTGACTAATGAGTAATGACTCTGCCTTCAACTTGACTTAGGCGGAGACATTGGGTAAGCTTTGGGCCAAGGCCCACGTATTTCTCTGGCCAGTTTAGTAGATATATATACTAATTAGATAACGGGCAGATGGTACCGCCAGCGATACGGATAGTGTGATATCCGTATTCGCCTTCGCTTACAAACGGATATTTAAATTATCCGTTTATTTTACCCGTGGGTATCCGTTTAGCTACCCGCCCCGTACCCGTTACGGATTTTATCCGCGGGTATCCGCGGGTACGGGTATATTTGCCATCCCTAGTTGGACAAACATGAGGCAATGACTTTGAAGAGGTTGGCTACTAAGTTTGCTCTATCAGTGAAAATCAGGTATGGTCTAGACTTCTAAAAGCCATGGTTCCCAGATTACCCCTATCCCGAAAGATAAGGATCCGATTCATGAATTTAGTCACAAGAAGGGATATACCCTCTCAATATGACCATCCCATGATATCAGGGAGGTACAAGACCTCTTCAATGACAATGTTGAGACACCGCCTAATCCTTGTTTTGAGCAAGCTCGGGTATAGAGCCAAAAGTGTGTGCAATATGTGATAGTGATGTGTGTGATGGGAGCACACAAACCTTCACAAAAACCTACTAAAATAAAACTACCCCAAACCTGCAAAAAGAACAAACAACACAAACACAATAGTTCTCTACCCTAAAGTTGCAAGAATATACAAAAGCAGTGATGAAAGCATAAGAAAAAGAAATAAAAAAAAAAGGTAAAACAAATATTTTCAAAGATGTAAAAAATCAATTTACACAACCCACTATGATAGGTCTGACTCTCAAAATGTCTCCAGTGGAGTCGCCAGCTGTCGCGACCGTCCCGTCCGGGAGCCGTGACAAGACAAATAAAAATAGAGGAGTCGCTACTAAGATTTTTATTGGGAAAATCTTAGAAAACCCAATTATTTAAAGGTAAACTGGTCTAAAAAAAGAGAGAGATGAGTCCGGGAGTCGGTTACGAGTAGGGAAGATGTTAGCACCTCACATCGCCCGTTTAAAAAAACGGTACTTCACGTTAATTGTGCAAAAAATTTAAACAACTTTTAAATATTTATTTTACCCAAAAGTATTTAAAGAAAGAATTATTTTTAATTTTTAATATTATAAAATTTTATTATTTTTTACATTTTTAAATTTACTGTTTATAAAAACTAAATGAGGTTGAACATGGCACATGAGTCCACAGGGCATCCCCAAATCTAAGGGACTAAACATGGCACCGTGTCCATAGAGCATCCCTAAAAATAGACAAGTTTAATTATTTTGATTAATTATTTTAACATAAAAAGAGACACAAAAAATGGAAAATTTAGTTTTTGGCTGACAAGATGATTTATCTTGCTCCCTACGTATTCCAGGGTGCGATGGGAAACTCAAAGCCACGTAGTTCTTTAGAAAATGTTTGATTGTTGGTTGATTCTAATTTTTGAAAAGAAAGTCAAGGGTTAACAAGATGTCGCATCTCAATTTACCCTTTTTAAAAGAAGTTAATTTAATTTTTATTTTTAGAGGCTTAAGATCATCAAGTTGTCACGACTCAGGTGTCCTAAAAGATAAGGATTAACAAGACGTCATATCTCAGCTAACCCTTTTTATTTTAATATTAAGATAGGTATAATTTAGTATATTTAGATTAATTTGATATGTTATTATTAAAAAAAATTGCATTCTAGTAACATATGTGTTCAAGCAATTTAAATAACTCAAATAAAACATATCAGCAAAAAAAAAAAAAACACATTTTGTCAAAAACACAAAATAAGCAAAAAAAAAGAACACAAGCACCCCATTATGAAACCCAAACACCCATAATCCCAAATTCAACAAACAATAAAAATAAAATAAAAAAAGCTAACAGGAAATATTAAATAAAACAAGATGGTAGAGAAGTCTCTACTTCTCCTCGTTACAAACCAAACAGAGCAGGGAGGCTGAAAGCAAAGGCACGGTAGAGACTCGGGTGGACGGCCAGTTCGTGCTGCGGTTACTGGGGTCTATTGCTTGCGACGATGACGTGATGGGCTCTGCTACTGCACGTTGCGGGATGGTGGAGAAAGGCGGCAGCAACAGGGCGGAGTGCGCAGAGGAGCGCGACCTGGTGGTGGCGGTTCATGGCAAAGATGGACGACGGTGGCGGCGCGAGTGAGTGGCGGCGCGAGTGAGTGGCAGTGATGCTGTGGATTGAGTGTGGTGATGAGAGATGATGGCGGAGAATGATTATGGTTCAGATCTGTCACGACGGCGGCCACACGAGTGAGTAGCAGTGATGCTGTGGATTGAGCGTGATGATGAACAAAGATGGCGGAGATGGTGGAGAACGATTATGGTTCATATCTATCAAGACGGTGATGGCGGAGGTGACTGGCAAGATGAGACAAACTTGTGGTGATGTTTAAGAAGAAGGATCTGTTAAATTTTTGGTATTTGATTTTATTGTGGTGTTTGCTTGAAACAAAAAAAAAAAAGATCAATGGCAGCATGAAGGTGAGACTGTAATTAGAAGATAGTTGAAGTAAAATGAAGAAGAAGTATTCTGATTAATGGAAAAGAGAGCTTCCATTCTTTCTCTCAGAAACGAAAAATTATCCCCCCTTTTACACTGTTGAATGCCTAATTTATAGCAAAAAATATTGAAGAAGATGACAAATCTTCTTGTTAGGCCAGCTGGTGCAGGTACAAGTAGTGGGGAGCAAATCAGCCTTTACCCCCACCACTTTGCTGGCCGGTCCAAGGGCAAGGGTAGTGCACCACCATTTTAAAGAAAACACACAAGAAAACAAAAATGGGGAAATAAAACAAAACTGATTCATACCTTAAAGAAATTTTTTTATTTTTTATTTTTATTTTATAAAACAGAAAGCATCTTTGGTTTTGTTTTTTGTTTTTTTTAAATTTTTTTGATTTTTTTATTTGTATCACTTAGGTAATGAGCTTGCAACAATAAAATAAAATTGGGCTACATCTAAATCTATCAAAAATATTTTTAGTTTTTTTCATTTTATATTTTTTTATTTTTGTTTTCAAAAATATTAATTAAGAGAAAATAATAATAATAATAATAATAATAATAATAATAATAATACGCGGACAGAATTAGGCATACACAATCGATATATTGTCCTCATACAAGAGCACAATTCTCTTTTGATTTGAAGTTATGATCTCTGGAATCAACCAATTGGATATCTCGGTCCATTTCCCATTTATGGATCACTAGAAGCTAACCTCTTTACATCCATGGTTGATGTAGAATGGTGGTATAGGAACCAAAAAATCTCATTTTAAGGGGAAAAAAGCTTTACGTTTTATTTGTCACCTCTTCACATCAGAATCGTTTATGATTCTTGCAAATGCCAAAAAAACAATTGTTTTTATCATGCCATGGATTTGGGGTATGTCCAAGCACAATCTAGCAATCAGACCTTGGCGAGCATTGGTTGTCTAAAGGTTGAAACATGCATCCTCGAGCACGATGGTATCTTCGTCTTCTCCCTCGATCGAGTTTGGGAATGTTGCCATGATGTAGTTCAACATTACATTCTGACTCTAAAGAAACGCACAAGTGTAAGAGAATTGCTTAACAACATTAAGTTCTAGGCGGTGAAGATCACCTACGACGACCCAAATAACTGATGTTAGGGAATGAGTAGGTTCATAAGAAAGTTGTCAATCAAAGGAGAGGTCAAAGTTTGAAGGTATGGATACATAGGAGGCAACACAATCGCGTTGAAGAAACACATATAATCGGAGGAAGCCACATTTACAATTGTTGGATTCAGGAAAAACTTAGTAGAGCCCGAAGGCAGACATACATTATTTAGTCACTCATTTAACCCAATATACTTGAGTAGTACTGTTCACTAGCTTTATTTTATACAATCAAGGAAAGGTATTATTGTACGAACCTTTTTCATCAATGCTGTTTAAACAATTATTACACTCAAAATATCAATTAACTCTAAGGAATATTTTGACAAGGAGAATGCTAGTTGTCATGAATTTGTTTTCATAATAGGATAACTAACTATTAAAAAAAAATGTGTTCGCATTTTTTCGTTTTCTTTCACCTATGATTCCATACATGACGACAAATCGTTTTGAGATCAATTCTGGATTTGCACGTATTCATAATAGGTTTTGTACAAGTCTTTTGTGTTATATTGTTGTTCTCTTTAGACAATCATTACATTCTAAAAATAATATTGACCAAATGACATTATCGTTATTAATAATGATTACCGTTAAGAAACTGGTCACGTGCTTAATAGTTTGGAGGCATTCACAAAATCTTTTTGGGTTATATTTTAAGCTTATTTTTGCAACTACATCCAAAAAAGATATAGTTAGCATAGTAACATTGCCTCTATTTAGACAATTTATTATACCAAGGGCACTGTTTAAAATTACGTATAGAACGCATTTAACCTGAAGTCAGGGTTTGATGTAATGGCCATGCGTGTGTATAGGTGCGTTTTACATTTTGGTTTGGGCCTTTTGGCATTTTTATTAAAAAAAATTACATGATTTAATTTTTTATGAAAATAGAATAAATAAGACTGTAAATATATTAAATTAGGCGGGCGACCTGAGCCCGACCGGGTAAGCCCACTTCGGGTTCATGTTTCATCGAGTCGGACCAAAAAAACCCGAAATTAATTCGGGCTCAAATTTCATAGTCCATACCTTATAATTTATCGGGCTTATTCGGGCTGACCCAATCGGATTAGCCCATTTTGCCAGCTCTAGTACGGAGCCCCACCGGTTTCAATTTTTGAGTAATATTTAGAAGAAAAAACAAAAACTCATGTACCAATAAAAACAGAAAAAGAACAAAAAACAAAAACTCTTGGTCATGAAAAATTGAATGTTGAGACAAACCCGAATGAGATAATAAAAACCAGTGGCTGCGTGATAAAGAAAAAGGTTACTATAGGCCTTTCAACATCTCAAAATAGAATACAAATTCTTATCTCAATTTTCTGTTGTCTTATCTATTTAAAATATGACAAGTAAGAAATATATTATATATTATAATTTTTATAAATTATTTTTTTGAAACAATTATTACATTATAAATTTTTTAGTTAGTGGAACAGAAAGTAAGACATGGTAGAGCAGGGCCGGCCTAAGGCCCAAGCCACCAAGGCTGGGCTTTAGGCCTAAATAATATATAATTGTTTTGGTGCACATTTATAACTATTTTTTGTTGTTGTTAATATATCACTAATTCATTTTTTTTATTAGTTTTAGAAGACCCCACTTCAAAGTTTGCTTCAGATCTCAATAGGTGTTGGGTCTACTACGTGGTAGAGGGGAGATGATTTCTTTTTCTTTTTCTTCTTCTTTTTTGGTAAAGAGAGAGGAGGGGAGTGGATTTCTATCCTTCAAAAACGAGAAGTTACAATTACATTGGATAAGTGTTATTTCAGGTGACTCGTCTCAAATGTTTTCTATTACCGATAGTTTCATCAATCATTTTTCTTCAAAGGCTTGTTAGATAAACACCAATCATAGTTTTTCAAAAGGCAAATTTGAAGACAAAAAAATTTTAAAAAACAAAACTACGGCTTTTAGCTTTTTAATATATTAATTAAATATATGGTGAATTCTCTTGTGCCTATTAAAAAGTTAGAGTAATTTTTACCCTACATAGATGGACCAATCAGAAGGTGCCACATCTAATAAATGGTCCATCTCAAATTCACGTTGGATAAACTTTTCTTTTTACGTAAAAACCTCATTTAACTTTTATTTTTAACTTTTGATCCAAAGGGTCATCTTGCAAAAAAATTAAATAAAAAAAACGGTCCATCTTCATCCCCATCCACCACCATTGTCCCATTTGCAAAACAATAGAACCAAAGAATATCATTCCCACCCAAAGCACAATAATCTCTAAGACCATGATATGCAAAAATAGAAGACGTTGTATTTTAACCTCTTGTCTTAACCAGCAGCCACTCGAGCCTGAACCACCATTTGAAGCCTTTTTTATACCTTTTTTTGTCATTTTAAAAAGTAAAAATTACATCTTTTTATCAAGAATCATCAATAATGATCCCATATGAAGAACCATTAGAAAAGATTGCAAAATGGTTAAGAAAAAGAACAAAAATAGGCATGGGTCGCGTGGACCCGTTTTTGTTGCAAAATGGTTACAAATACACACATCCATTGTTGTTGCGGTGCAGTGGTTATTGTTCTGGGGAAATCTAATGTCCTCCAACACGAGTTGAGAACCAATACTCCAAGGTTATTTTAGAGATGTTTGTAAAAAAAAAACACAAATTACACACATCTCGTCAGTCCCCCCTTCCTTATCTTCACCAACCACAAACCATCACTACCAAGTGTTTAGTGGTAAAAATGAAGAAAACAATCAGAGTAAAGAATGAGTTTTGTGGTGGAATGAGGTGAAGTTTTCAGTTGCAGAGATCAACAACTCACAAAACTTCACCTTCACCATAATCCCAAATCAAAAACCAAAAGAGAAAATTCAAACACATAAAAACATATCAGATTTTTCCATCCCCGTCGTACTTCTCTGCTAATCGCAGTGTCGCCGCTATCCATCTCCACCATCCCCGTCGTCCATCTCAGCCTCTTTCCAGCCGCTCATCCCTAAATAAACGGAGTTTACTACTCAATCCTACTTGAATGTAGGAAGCTACGATTAAAATTTAGGTTGGAAAGTCAGGTGAAACCCGGCCCGCGAATTCTATTGACAGTATAATAATACTGCTCAAAAGACCTAATTTTAATTCGTGAACGAAAGACTTAAGTTTTGTATTTTATTTCCAACAATTTTGTATTTTTAGAATTATTTCAGAAAAAATAAAATAAATTGTTTTTCGGGCGAAACACGTAATCGGGTAGACGACGGAGGGGATTTTGGAGTTTCTAAGAGCCGGTAGAGGGTTTATCTTAGGATTTTGAGATGATTCAATGGGATGAATCATATTTTTAAGTCTAGAAGGTTATACAGGGTTAAAGTGAAAATTTAGGAATTTTACGCTTAAGTCCCTGAACTTTCTGTTAATTACCTTTTGTCCCTAAATTAGTTTCTAAGTTTTTTTTTTCAAGTGAATTGGCCTAGAATCCTTGTTACCAATCTCTAATGGACGTGGTTATGAAGCCCAAAATTTCTTAGTTCATAGATTGATTCCATAAAGCCTATTTGAAACTATACAAGTTTCCTAAGTCAAGCTTAATGCTTAAATCTTTAAGTGGGCCCCACAAAAATGAAACCAAGCCCAAACTTACCAAGCCCATTGATAAGCCTCTGGCTCATCTAGTTTTATGGCTAGTATGACCAGGGTTTTGTGCAAATTATATCCTATTTTCACCCAAATTAGATTAGATTGTCCTCAAGCAAGGTTTTGAGTCTCTAAAGTAGTTTTAGGTTAATTTAGCCAGTTTTGAGTCAAATAAAGCACTTATGGCTATTTTGTTGTTTTCAGGTTAAGTTAGAAGTCAAGAGAATAAAGAATCAGGGAAGTTTCAAGTCTGGAGGAGTTCGCCTCGCGAGAGTTTTCTCGCCATGTGAACCTGAAAGCCAGCTTTACAGTAAAAATGTCATCCTCTCTGGTTCGCCCCGCGAACAACACCTCGCCTCGCGACCCTGAAGGCTAACTGTTCCAGAGAAATGCAACCCGTTCTGTTTCGCCTCGCGGATTCATGTCTCGCCTCGCGAGACTGAAGACCAGAAGCCAGGACTCTTCCATTCCTCGCCACGCGAGCAGTACTTCGCCCCGCGGGAAGACCAAACGTTGCAGACTGTTCATGATATTCGCCTCGCGAGAGAGTGTTCGCCTCGCGAGTGGGCTTAGTTTCTGAATAGTATAAAAGGTTGTTCTGGGCATATTGAAAGAACTTTTGTTTCTCCATTGTTTTTACATTTTTCTGTGTGTTTCGTTTTCTTTATGGAGAAATAATTTTCTAGATTAATCTACTGTAATTGAATTCCACCATACTTGAGGTTATTGTAATTCCTGTTTTGTATGCTTTTCCCTTTTCAATACTATGTTATACATTTCTGTTTGTTTAATTCATGAGTGTATAGTGTTGTGTTGATTCATTTCAGTGATGTTATGTTCCTATACTTAATCGCGTTTGTTTAATTCGCGTGTGTTCATTCATGTTCGTTTAGTTCATGAGGGCTTAACCCCGTTTGTTTAATTCGGGAATATGAACATATATCCGTAGTAGCAATTTTGTTTGTTAATTGTTGCTACAACTGAAAGGGGATTAGAATCTGCTTAGGGCTTGGAATTTACATGAACCGATGATAGTTGGGAAATCGAGAACAGTAGGTTAATCACTTTAGTTTATTTGTTAATCTCTTAAACTTCTCTGTTTATTGCTTTGTTTTCCTTAATTGCATTCCAATCCAACCCCCCCCCCCAAAAAAAAAAAAACTGATTTTTGTGATAAATAACACTTCAAGAGTCCTTGTGAGACGACATCCGAGTTGTCGCCCTAAACTACATATTTTTACAAACCGCTCGTTCTTTTTGGCGCGTGCGCGACAGCCAACCAAAAATTGGCGCCGTTGCCGGGGACTCTTGTTTGTTATTTTCGCAGTTTTTCTTCTTTTCTTTCTTTTATTTTCGTTTTTGTTTTGAATTGGTCTGGCTAATAGGTCTAATTGCCCTGAATTGTGTGATTTTGATCCTGAAATTGAAAGAACACTGCACACATGCCGTAGAGAAATTCGGGCTAGCACTAGTAGTGATTCTAATTCTAAAATTGTTTTTGCTAACATGGGTGACCAAAGGACATTAAGACAGCTTGCTGCCCCTGATGTTAATTATAATGGCTTGTGTATTGCATATCCTGGTGCTGATACCCCCTTTGAATTAAAATCTGGTTTCATTCACTTGTTGCCAAAGTTTAATGGTCTTGCAGGTGAGGATCCACACAAGCACTTGAAGGAATTCCAGGTTGTCTGCTCCACAACCTCGAGATCAGAGGGAGTAACTGAGGATAGCATCAAGCTGAAAGCTTTCCCGTTCTCACTCTAGGGCGCTGCAAAGGATTGGCTGTTATATCTTGAGCCAAACTCTATTACTACCTGGAACGATCTGAAGAAGGTTTTCTTAGAGAGATATTTTCCTGCCTCCAGAGTTGCATCAATTAGGAAGGAAATATGTGGCATCAGACAAGGAAATGAGTCGTTGGATGAATATTGGGAAAGGTTCAAGCATTTGGTATCCAGTTGCCCCCAGCATCAGATTTCTGAACAGCTTCTTATCCAGTATTTTTATGAGGGGTTACTGCCGATGGATAGGAATATTTTGGATGCTGCTAGTGGGGGAGCACTTGTTAATAAGACTCCAGCTGCTGCCAAGCAACTAATTGAAAAGATGTCACTGAACTCGCAGCAGTTTACTACCAGGAGAAATTCTATTGAGACAAGAGGTGTAAATGAGGTCCATAGTTCTTCTTTTTACCAGGCCCTTGAGAATAGAATGGATGAGCTCACTTCTTTTCTAAGGCAATTGGCAATTGGCAATAGATAGGGTTCAACCTGCAAGGTTGTGTGGCATGTGCAACTCTCCTGAGCACCCATATGCAGCATGCCCCATTCCGAAGGAAGAGTTCGTCACTGATCTGTCTCAGGCTTATGCAGTCCATCCTTACAATCAAGGCAACAGTCAGAACCGGTACAGCACTCCAGACCTCTCCACAAATAGGTACCATCCCAACTGGAGGAATCATCCTAACCTTCGGTATGGGAACTCACAACAACAACAACCGATGGCAGTACCACAGAATCCTCCTCAAGTGACTACGTCTGCACCTTCTGGATCTTCACTGGAGGACATGTTCAAGCAAATGACTTCACAAATGACTGCACAAATGAATACACTTTTCCAGCAGCAAGTTGGACAGTTACAGGCCTCACAAGCACAGTTTCAGCAGCGAACCGATGCTAGCATTCAAGACTTAAGGACACAAATTGGACAGCTTGCCACATCCATAAACAACATACAGCAAGCTCAAGGATCAAGTCAATTGCCGGCACAAACAGTGATAAATCCCAATGTCTCCAATCCTAATGTGAGTGCCATTTCTCTGAGATCTGGACGAGTTGTTGAGACAGCCTCTGGAAAAGATGAAGAAACTATTGAGGTAACTCCTGAGCCTTCAGTCGATGTTGAAACTGAGAAAGTGTACAGACCACCAATCCTCTTCCCACAGAGATTGTAGAAAAATAAGAAGATTGGTGGGGATAACAAGAAGAGGGAAATTTTAGATGTGTTCAGAAAGGTAGCTGTGAATATTCCCCTTCTAGATGTGATCAAGCAGGTGCCTAAGTATGCAAAATTTCTGAAGGATCTATGCACCAACAAGAGGAAGTTGAAGAGTAATGAGAGAGTTAATCTGGGAAGAAATGTTTCAGCTCTTATCCAGTCTAAGCCTGCACCAGATAGAGTTACTGCCTCAGCCCCTACTTAGGCACTACCACAGAAGTGCAAGGATCCGGGCACATTTACTATTCCATGCACTATTGGGGACAGAAAATTTGAAAATTGCATGCTGGATTTGGGAGCCTCCATAAATGTCATGCCTACCTCTATTTTCAATAACCTTGATCTTGGTCCCTTGCAGTATACAGGTCTCACTATCCAGTTGGCCAACAGGACAGTGCTCGCCCCATGGGAATGGTAGAAGATGTGCTGGTACAAGTTGATGAGTTGATCTTCCCTGCTGACTTCTATATACTGGACATGGCAGGAGAGACACATTCCAGTAAAACACCAATCATCCTGGGCAGATCATTCATGAAGACAGCTAAGACTAAGATTGATGTTGATGATGGGACCATGTCTATGGAGTTTGGTGATATTGTGGCAAAGTTTAACATCTTTGATGCTGTGAAACAACCATTGGAAGAGCACTCCGTTTTCCACATAGAGCTGCTTTCTGGGATTATTGATGACACCCATGAGGACCTTGTTCTTGATTTTCCATTTATTTCTGGCTTTGATGATATTTCTTCATGTCCTGATTGTACTAACACTAACCATTGTGTGGTGTGTGCTGAAATTGCTGCATGTTTAGCAGGTGATGGATTTGTCAGTGCAGTGAATGAGGAACATGCAGAAGATGAAGCAGCACCGGAGACCCTCCCTACCTATCTGCCACCTCCCCCTGCGAAACCACCAGAAGGACTGGATTTTGCACCACGGCCGGTCCAAGGGGTTGAACCCCAATTTTATTGGGAGGACTTTGTTGACAAAGCGGTCATCTTTGCACAAAGAGGAAGTGATGGGTCCGCCGCATTGGGAAAGGTCACCATCATAGTCAAGTGCTCACTCATATATCAAGGCTGCAAGTTATGGGACCATGGAATGAACTCTATCTCTTTGGCCTTATGCTACAAGCAATGGGATCCAGGCGGAAGCTCCTACACTGCCACCTGATCAGGGAGTACCCTTTCCTTTCCCTCACTCTGATTTTATAGTCATGTTGTTTCATTGGGGACAACGTATGTTTTAAGTGTGGGGGAGGGAACTAGTTGTAGTTTTGTTTTGTCTTATCTTTCTTTTAGCTCTTGAATAAATTATGTGAGTCTTATGTTGGCAAGTTTTATTGGTTTTGATTAATTTTTCATAGATGATTGCATGATTTATGTAATGATTCCCCCTAGGTTGAAATTGTTTTTTAAGTTTTTGAAAAGTGATCCCCATGTGATTGAAAACTGAACTTTGGGATTTTGTTGTGATGGCATGATTTATGATAAGTTTGGGGTGATAGGAAGCACACACTAGGGATAGAATCTCGGTCAAAAAAATTGCAAAAATGTCCAGGTGAGGATTTGAGCCTCCAACATGTTTTTGACTGTGAGAATCGCTTTCAAATTGCACTTTCCCGAATTTGCTTGAATCTCTTCTTGGGTTGCATGTTTATTTGTTTGCTTCAGATGATTTAGGCATTTTATTTGTAAATAACCACTTGGCCTGAAAAAGAACCAATTCCTAATGCATGTTCCTTAGTTAGCCCCATTGAGCCTGATTAGCCTGTTAATTCTTGATAACCTAATGTTATAAGCCCAAAATCTGGAAAACCATGTTAACCCGATCTTAGGATTAGGAGAGCATGGAATCTTAGAAAGAGAATGGGTGAAAGAAACTAAGTTTGGGGTGGCTACAAGGTGTGATATGTGTTGTTTGGGATTGAAAAAAAAAGAATAAAAAAAAAAGAAAAAAGAAAAAAAGAAAAGTGTAAAAATGTTAAAAATAAAAGTATTAGAAAAAAAGAGGCTGTAGTCACCCAAGGCATAAAGAAAAATGAGAAAAGGAACTTGAGTGGAATTTCAATGTTTTGAAGTGTTTCATGCTCTCTTAGTTCCTAGGGACTTCAGCCTAGTACCTTTGTATATCCTACCCTTAGCCAGGCCCCATTACAACCCATAAAAGACCTTTTGATGTTGCATGCATGTTTTCGTGGGAACCTTGTTAGAGATGAAAATCAAATTTATGGGAAGTGCTTCTGAAAGGTGAATTGAGTGAAATGTTGTTAGCCTGACACAAAAACTGAGCGATTGAGTGAAACACTAAATGCCCTTGTGAGGAAGGCAGTTGTTTGAATTTGGTGATCTCCCTCTTGTGTGTAACTTGGATCCCCTGCTTAGATTAATGATTGTTTAAATGATGAAATTCTCAAATGTTCAGAATAAATGACTGTGGGGATTGCTTTGTTTGAAAGGGGGAACATTGAAAGAAAAACTGTTTTGATGTATTGCTTGAAATTTGTGCAAGGTTGATTGAATCTTTTAAGCTTGCCATGTCTTGAGTCTTTTTGATTTTTGAGTTGTAGTTTGCTTGGGGACAAGCAAAGTTTAAGTTTGGGGTATTTTGATAAGCCTCTGGCTCATCTAGTTTTATGGCTAGTATGACCAGGGTTTTGTACAAATTATATCATATTTTCACCCAAATTAGATTAGATTGTCCTCAAGCAAGGTTTTGAGTCTCTAAAGTAGTTTTAGGTTAATTTAGCCATTTTTGAGTCAAATAAAGTACTTATGACTATTTTGTTGTTTTCAGGTTAAGTTAGAAGTCAAGAGAATAAAGAATCAGGGAAGTTTCAAGTCTGGAGGAGTTCGCCTCGCGAGAGTTTTCTCGCCACGCGAACCTGAAAGCCAGCTTTACAGTAAAAATGTCATCCTCTCTGGTTCGCCCCACGAACAACACCTCGCCTCGCGACCCTGAAGGCTGACTGTTCCAGAGAAATGCAACCCGTTCTGTGTTGCCTCGCGGATTCATGTATCGCCTCGCGAGACTGAAGACCAGAAGCCAGGACTCTTCCATTCATCGCCACGCGAGCAGTACTTCGCCCCGCGAGAAGACCAAACGTTGCAGACTGTTCATGATATTCGCCTCGCGAGAGAGTGTTCGCCTCGCGAGTGGGCTTAGTTTCTGAATAGTATAAAAGGCTGTTCTGGGCAGATTGAAAGAACTTTTGTTTCTCCATTATTTTTACATTTTTCTGCGTGTTTCGTTTTCTTTATGGAGAACTAATTTTCTAGATTAATCTACTGTAATTGAATTCCACCATACTTGAGGTTATTGTAATTCCTGTTTTGTATGCTTTTCCCTTTTCAATACTATGTTATACATTTCTGTTTGTTTAATTCAGGAGTGTATAGTGTTGTGTTGATTCATTTCAGTGATGTTATGTTCCTATACTTAATCGCGTTTGTTTAATTCGCGTGTGTTCATTCATGTTCGTTTAGTTCATGAGGGCTTAACCCCGTTTGTTTAATTCGGGAATAGGAACATATATCCGTAGTAGCAATTTCGTTTGTTAATTGTTGCTACAACTGAAAGGGGATTAGAATCTGCTTAGGGCTTGGAATTTACATGAACCGATGATAGTTGGGAAATCGAGAACAGTAGGTTAATCGCTTTAGTTTATTTGTTAATCTCTTAAACTTCTCTATTTATTGCTTTGTTTTCCTTAATTGCATTCCAATCCAACCCCCCCCCCCCCCCCCCCTCCCCAAAAAAAAACTGATTTTTGTGATAAATAACAATTCAAGAGTCCTTGTGAGACGACATCCGAGTTGTCGTCCTAAACTACATATTTTTACAAACCGCTCGTTCTTTTTGGCGCGTGCGCGACAGCGCGACCACCCATGCGCAAGCCCATGAGGAATTGAAGGTTGCCCTTATTTGTTGTTGGATGAGCCAAGATTTTCTAGAATGTCCTACATTCTTCTACTTTGTTCTTCAAGCTTCTAAAATCTTCTTCAACAAATCTTATTTAACAAGCTAGGTTTTCCCTAAAATATCTAATGCTAAAAATCAGCCCAAAATAGTCAAGATAAGCTTGCATTAAATGTGGCAACAAGTCATCATGACAATTTATTGACAATTTGCAAACTAGTCCTTAAACTTTTGGAATCTTTGCAAATTGGTCCCTAGGAAGTAATTGCATTTTAATCCTTTTAGCAAGACAACTCATAACTTCTAGATCCTTCCCAAGATGGCGCCACTATCTCTATAAATACCATACTCTCACTTTTCACTTAGTTTCTAATGCCTTTTTGTTCAAAACCCTAAGTTCATAAGTTCTTTAGTGATAAGTTTGTGAAGCAAGTTTCTTGGATTTCTATTGTCATTGATCTTCAAGAGTTAATCCTAATCTTCTTTCTTAATCATGCCTATGTTCTCTAGCAAGTTTCTTGATTCAAAGTTTGTTTTATAGGTGTTCATCATTTTCAAGTTTCTAACCCTAGAACTTTGAAAAGTCATAATAAATTCTAGAAAAATCTAATGATGATGAAACTACTTTCTATCTTCTTGATATCATGCATATTATCTAAATCTAAGAGCATGATGTAATCAAAAATTTCTTTCCTAAAAACATAGCCTTGGCCGAATCTATCAAAGTAGGTTTGGTAGAGTTTTTGTTCATAGTTTTCATTAATGATCTTGTTAATCAAGCTATTAGTATGTATGCTTAATAAATCCAAGTTGGTTTATTAAACTAAGAAACCTAACCCTATGAACTTGTTGAGATCGAATCCTTGTATAAAAGAGATAGGAAGTTTTGAGTTTCAACTTTAGTTGTTTAGTCACTAATCCATGATTTAGGTTAATCAAGGATCATTAATCTATGACTTAATCATGATTAGAATTTTTAAGGATTTTGAACCCTAAAAGTCAGCCCTTGGCCGAAACCCTAACCCTAAAGGTTAGAGGATTTTGTTTCAAATTTTAGTCTTGTAATAAGTAATCTATGTTAGTTAAGACTCTAGTAACTAGGATCCAAAAGATGGCATTAAGAAGATAACCCTAAACCTATTTTCTATGTCTTGGCCGAACCTAGCCATAAAGTGTCATAGATGGTTGTTAGTTGATTAATTATAGTTATGTTGTTTGGTTGAAGGTGGTTGTGTTAACTCGTGGCGGGATAACGAGGATCGTTGTGTACGTATTTTCCGGTGCTAGCTCAGGTGGGGAAAAGAATCAACCTATCGTCGGAATCGATAAGTAGTAGATTATATGATAATTGTGTAGGGCGACCTAAACCCTACTAGTAGTCGAGTAATCGACAAGACCAAAATCCTACTGGAAACCTTTTCTGTAAAACCAATGGTGATTCGGGGATTGTAGGTTTATCGACATTAAGTTGATTTTAAGTATTTGAGGATGTTTGAATTATTTACTTCTGACTGTTTGTGATACGCTAGTTGAGGTATTCCATCTGCATGTGACGTATTGTTTCGGTGTTTGAATAATTATGATTGTGAGGATGTTCGTTGTCTGTCACGGCCGTGATGGTTGTCATGGCCAGGCCATGACAGGTTCTGTTTTGTACAATTCTTTCCTTTGATGTCTGTCACGGCCGTGATGGCTATCACGGCCAAGCCGTGAAAGAATCTGACTTGCCTTTGTTGTTTGTCACGGCCGTGATGGCTATCACGGCCAGGCCGTGACAGAGTCTGACTTTGTTAATTATTTGGTTGTGATAAATTGCCTTATATGATATTGAGATGTTGGAATATTCTGTTGATTAATGTGTTATGCATGATCTGCCTGGGTTTAATACTATGCTTAGATAATTTTAAGGAAAGATATATATTGCTCGGAGGTGTTTTGTTTGGGTGAGAGTTTTGAATATGAATTAGAGGTGCCTCGCTATGAAGTGATGTGATATAAAATGTAAGTGGAGGTTGTGAGGAAAAGCTTGAGGCACTAGGTTGCTATTGATAAAAGTCAGTGAGAATCATACCGTGCTGATGCACTATTTCCTATTAGAGAATAGGGGATAGTGGAGCACCGAATTATAAGGTCTTTTATGCTTATAGTGGGGGAAATAGTGACGCATATTGTGCTGATGCACTATTTCCTATGAGAGGCAAGGGAATAGGGGCGCACCGAGTTATTATTTATTATGTGCTTATGCACTATTTCCTATGAGAGGCAAGGGAATAGGGACACACCGAGTTATTATTTATTATGTGCTTATGTGCTATTTCCAATGGGGGCAATAGTGACGCATATTGTGCTGATGCACTATTTCCTATGAGAGATTAGGGAATAGTGGCGCACCGAGTTTTGACCCTAAATAGTTCTGGACTACTGACTAGTGTGACAGGAGTAAAGATGGCCACATCAGTATAAAGTTTTAGTTGTATGGGCTGAGGGTAGAGGATGATATAGTGAATTGAGGATGATTGTTGATTTTGAGTGATGCGTGTTTGTGACAATTACTGTATAATTTACTATTACTCTTTTCCGCTTTTTGATGATAGAACTGTTTCTTATTCCCTATATCTTTGTGTGTTGTATTTTATTTCTGATGTGATCGTACGAGAAGACCCCATGGAGGAACCAGTTGCTGAGGAGGTAGATGGAACTCCTTACGAACCAGATGCTGGAGGTCGAGCTGTGATTCAAGGCGATTAGAGTATAGACATTATGGCCAGTGTGTCTAAGAGTATTTATATTTCCGCTAAGTATGTCTGTAGTGAAGTTTATGCCTGTGAGGGATCCTACTGAGAGGGTACCCTTAACAGTGCTTTTGGAATATAATAAATAAACAGGTGTGTATTTATGTAATATAGTTTTGGTATGTTTTATATCTGCATAAGTTACATAATTATTAATTAAGTTTTAATTTTTACGTATTTTCAATGATAAGCGCGCGATTAAGTAAATAAATATTAAGGTTTTAATGTAATAATACGATGGGGCACATCGGGGTGTCTCATTTGGTGGTATCAGAGCAGTTCGATTCTAATCGGACTGTAAGGTCTAGGATATTGTTACTGGCCGTGTCTAGTTGAGTCCACATCGGATTTCAACTATGCTTAGAAGATGGGTAGTGTGTCCGAATCCGATGAGTTAATTAACATTAGTGTGCCATATGGTATTTATATACTGGTCTATGTGGTATTATATGTCATACTGATCAGAGCAAATGATTTCTTTTATAGAATCATGGCTCGTGGAAGAGGACGTCCGATCGTCAGTGATGACAGAACTCCTGAAGAAATTGTTGGAGCTAACAATGTGGAAAATAATCATACCGGAAGTGGAGGAGAGTCATCTGAGACTCACGATACTATGAAAAACATAGTTACTGCTCTGTTGTTACAAACACAGCAGAATGCTGAGATGCTACAGATGAACAAAGAACAACAGGAACAACAGAATCAAAGGAGAGCTGCAGCAGCTGAAGATGCCGGAATGGCTACTTTCCTGAAAGGTAAGCCACCCCAATTCTGAGGAGATTATGATTCGGAGAAGGCAAAATGGTGGATACAAGAGATCGAGAAGATATTCGATACCATGCGCTGCAGAGAGGATAGGAAAGTGACGTATGCTGCCTTCATGCTAACTGGAGGAGCAGAGTCTTGGTGGAGAGACAAGCGAAGATTTCTGGATGCCGAAGGCAGAGTTATCAACTGGCAGCTGTTTAGTGACTGCTTCTTTGAGAAGTATTTTCCGCGTCTAGTTCGACGCGAGAAAGAAAGGGAATTCATGAGTCTCAAACAAGGCAACATGACTGTTGGTGATTATGCATCACGATTTGAGGCTCTGATTAAGTATTCTGAATTTTATTAGAGATTCCCAGATGAAGATTGGAAATGTAGAAGGTTTGAGGAAGGACTCCGACATGAACTACAGAGGTCTATAGTATCTCTTGATATCCAGAGTTTTCCAGAGCTAGTGGAACGATGCAGTGCGATTGAAAGTATAGATCTGAGGATGGCTGCTGAACAGAAGCAACCAAGGATTGAAGGTCCTATTCGATCAGATACTCAGAGGAGAGTAGATAGTGGTTCTCAGGGGAGGCGGGAACCATATCCCAAACAAGTGCAGACAGTAGCACCAACACCAATTGCTACAACACAAGTGGTTGGAACGGGTCAGCAACAGCAAGGCCCAGTTTGTTATAAATGTGGAGGACCACATTATCAATGGAATTGCAGGGAGGTACCTTGCTGTTTCCATTGTGGTAAACCAGGACATTTTACTCGAGATTGTAGACAGAAAGGTATGCCGCAGCCGGTAGCTGGGAATAGGGAAGCTGGAGGTTATAGAGGTGGAAACCAGGGAGGAGTTACCGCAACCGGTCAGCAGATGGTTAGACCTCAAGCTACTGGGAGAGTGTTTACCATAAGGGGAGATGAATCCTCTCACCTTGCAGATCTCAGAGAAGGTATGTGTAAATTGGATATAATACGTAATTATTGTTTAGAGGATAAATAAAATGATATAAGGATGGATTATGTTATGAAGTACCGCTATCATTTAGAGGAAGACAACGATGAGAAATATATTGTTGGAGCTTTAGATTAAGATAAGATTACAAGATGATGTCTAGTGTTGAGTTAAGAAATTCCGAGGACGGAATTTTTTTCTAAGAGGGGTAGTAATGTAACACCCTGATTTTCATTGTTTTCAATAACAGTAATACATATAAATATGTTTATAAATTTATTTGAGTTTTAGAAAATTATTTTAAATAAACGGAGTTTACTACTCAATCCTACTTGAATGTAGGAAGCTACGATTAAAATTTAGGTTGGAAAGTCAGGCGAAACCCGACCCACGAATTCCATTGACAGTATAATAATACTGCTCAAAAGACATAATTTTAATTCGTGAACGAAAGACTTAAGTTTAGTATTTTATTTCCTACAATTTTGTATTTTTAGAATTATTTCAGAAAAAAATAAAATAAATTATGTTTTTCGGGCGAAACACGTAATCGGGTAGACGACGGAGGGGATTTTGGAGTTTCTAAGAGCCGATAGAGGGTTTATCTTAGGATTTTGAGATGATTCAAGGGGATGAATCATATTTTTAAGTCTAGAAGGTTCTACAGGGTTAAAGTGAAAATTTAGGAATTTTACGCTTAAGTCCCTGAACTTTCTGTTAATTACCCCTTTGTCCCTAAATTAGTTTCTAAGTTTTTTTTCAAGTGAATTGGGCTAGAATCCTTGTTACCAATCTCTAATGGACGTGGTTATGAAGCCCAAAATTTCTTAGTTCATGGATTGATTCCATAAAGCCTATTTGAAACTATACAAGTTTCCTAAGTCAAGCTTAATGCTTAAATCTTTAAGTGGGCCCCACAAAAATGAAACCAAGCCCAAAATTGCCAAGCCCATGCGCAAGCCCATGAGGAATTGAAGGTTGCCCTCATTTGTTGTTGGATGAGCCAAGATTTTCTAGAATGTTCTACATTCTTCTACTTTGTTCTTCAAGCTTCTAAAATCTTCTTCAACAAATCTTCTTCAACAAGCTAGGTTTTTCCTAAAATATCTAATGCCAAAAATCATCCCAAAACAGTCAAGATAAGCTTGCATTAAATGTGGCAACAAGTCGTCATGACAATTTATTGACAATTTGCAAACTAGTCCTTAAACTTTTGGAATCTTTGCAAATTGGTCCCTAGGAAGTAATTGCATTTTAATCCTTTTAGCAAGACAACTCATCACTTCTAGATCCTTCCCAAGGTGGAGCCAATATCTCTATAAATACCATACTCTCACTTTTCACTTAGTTTCTAATGCCTTTTTGTTCAAAACCCTAAGTTCATAAGTTCTTTAGTGATAAGTTTGTGAAGCAAGTTTCTTGGATTTCCTTTGTCATTGATCTTCAAGAGGTAAATCCTAATCTTCTTTCTTAATCATGCCTATGTTCTCTAGCAAGTTTCTTGATTCAAAGTTTGTTTTATAGGTGTTCATCATTTTCAAGTTTCTAACCCTAGAACTTTGAAAAGTCATAATAAATTCTAGAAAAATATAATGATGATGAAACTACTTTCTATCTTCTTGATATCATGCATATTATATAAATCTAAGAGCATGATGTAATCAAAAATTTCTTTCCTAAAAACCTAGCCTTGGCCGAATCTATCAAAGTAGGTTTGGTAGAGTTTTTGTTCACAGTTTTCATTAATGATCTTGTTAATCAAGCTATTAGTATGTATGCTTAATAAATCCAAGTTGGTTTATTAAACTAAGAACCCTAACCCTATGAACACGTTGAGACCGAATCCTTGTATAAAAGAGATAGGAAGTTTTGAGTTTCAATTTTAGTTGTTTAGTCACTAATCCATGATTTAGGTTAATCAAGGATCATTAATCTATGACTTAATCATGATTAGAAATTTTAAGGATCTTGAACCCTAAAAGTCAGCCCTTGGCCAAAACCCTAACCCTAAAGGTTAGAGGATTTTGTTTCAAATTTTAGTCTTGTAATAAGTAATCTATGTTAGTTAAGACTCTAGTAACTAGGATCCAAAAGATGGCATTAAGAAGATAACCCTAAAGCTATTTTCTAAGTCTTGGCCGAACCTAGCCCTAAAGTGTCATAGATGGTTGTTAGTTGATTAATTATGGTTATGTTGTTTGGTTGAAGGTGGTTGTGTTAACTCGTGGCGGGATAACGAGGATCGTCGTGTACGTATTTTCCGGTGCTAGCTCAGGTGGGGAAAAGAATCAACCTATCGTCAGAATCGATAAGTAGTAGATTATATGATAATTGTGTAGGGCGACCTAAACCCTACTAGTAGTCGAGTAATCGACAAGACCAAAATACTATTGGAAACCTTTTCTGTAAAACCAATGGTGATTCGGGGATTGTAGGTTTATCGACATTAAGTTGATTTTAAGTATTTGAGGATGTTTGAATTATTTACTTTTGACTGTTTGTGATACGCTGGTTGAGGTATTCCATCTGCATGTGAGGTATTGTTTCGGTGTTTGAATAATTATGATTTTGAAGATGTTTACTATCTGTCACGGCCGTGATGGTTGTCATGGCCAGGCCGTGACAGGTTCTATTTTGTACAATTCTTGCCTTTGATGTTTGTCACGGCCGTGATGGCTATCACGGCCTGGCCGTGACAGAGCCTGACTTTGTTAATTATTTGGTTGTGATAAATTGCCTTATATGATATTGAGATGTTGGAATATTCTGTTGATTAATGTGTTATGCATGATCTGCCTGGGTTTAATACTATGCTTAGATAATTTTAAGGAAAGATATATATATTGCTCGGAGGTGTTTTGTTTGGGTGAGAGTTTTGAATATGAATTAGAGGTGCCTCGCTATGAAGTGATGCGATATAAAATGTAAGTGGAGGTTATGAGGAAAAGCTTGAGGCACTAGGTTGCTATTGATAAAAGTCAGTGAGAATCATACCGTGTCGATGCACTATTTCCTATTAGAGAATTGGGGATAGTGGCGCACCGAATTATAAGGTCTTTTATGCTTATGTGCTATTTCAAATGGGGGAAATAGTGACGCATATTGTGCTGATGCACTATTTCCTATGAGAGGCAAGGGAATAGGGGCGCATCGAGTTATTATTTATTATGTGCTTATGTGCTATTTCCAATGGGGGCAATAGTGACGCATATTGTGCTGATGCACTATTTCCTATGAGAGATTAGGGAATAGTGGTGCACCGAGTTTTGACCCTAAATAGTTCTGGACTACTGACTAGTGTGACAGGAGTAAATATGGCCACATCAGTATAAAGTTTTAGTTGCATGGGCTGAGGGTAGAGGATGATATAGTGAATTGAGGATGATTGTTGATTTTGAGTGATGCGTGTTTGTGACAATTACTGTATAATTTACTATTACTCTTTTCCGCTTTTTGATGATAGAACTGTTTCTTATTCCCTATATCTTTCTGTGTGTTGTATTTTATTTCTGATGTGATCGTACGAGAAGACCCGATGGAAGAACCAGTTGCTGAGGAGATAGATGGAACTCCTTACGAACCAGATGCTGGAGGTCGAGCTGTGATTCAAGGCGATTATAGTATAGACATTATGGCCAGTGTGTCTAAGAGTATTTATATTTCCGCTAAGTATGTCTATAGTGAAGTTTATGCCTGTGAGGGATCCTACTGAGAGGGTACCCTTAACAGTGCTTTTGGAATGTAATAAATAAACAGGTGTGTATTTATGTAATATAGTTTTGGTATGTTTTATATCTGCATAAGTTAAATAATTATTAATTAAGTTTTAATTTTTACGTATTTTCAACGATAAGTGCGCGATTAAGTAAATAAATATTAAGGTTTTAATGTAATAATACGATGGGGCACATCGGGGTGTCTCATCAAGTACATAGCATCACTGCCACCCACGAACCGTTGCCGCTCCTCCGCCTGTTACCGAGAACCGCCACCGGCGCACATACTTGCCACCACTGTCCATTAGTTTCACTCTGCGTCTACCATTCTCCATGTCCTGCCGCCGCACCAGAACACGTACCACCACTGAATCAATCTGTTGTTGTCCACCGCACTGCCCATCTTCGTCGCTGAAAGAGCTGGAGCGACTCTATCAGCAGTAACTATTTATTAAAAAACTAATTATTTCAGATTTGAAAGTATAAAATACACACGTTCTGATGTAAATTTACTTTTTTAAGATCCTTAACCATTTTTGCCCTTTTTAATATTGACAACTGAAATATTATACTATTATATCAATATTAAGTAATTTGAGTTTTCTGATCCTCTAGTTTTTAACCACAGGAGGACATTAGACAAAGCCTATTGTTAGGAGTGGGAATAGGATAGATCGAGATAGGCATCGATAAGCTTAGGCTTGGCCTGTGTTCCAATCACGAGGCCTAAACCTGACCTCTACAACATTTTTTAGTTTAGGCAACAACAAAAAACCATTCCTAGAAGTATGAAAACCGTTGCCTAAACTTTAGACAACGGTTTGGCAACGGTTAAAAAAGTGTTCTCTAGGTGGCCGTTGCCTATTCCCTTAGGCAACGGTTTTTCGCTTTAGGCCACGGTATCTCAATAACCGTTGCCTAAATTAGGGGAATAGGCCACGGTTTTTAAACCCGTCCAATGGCAACGGTTTTCGTTCATATTATTTAGGCAACGGTTTCTTAATTGTTGCTAGATGTTTCAGCCACGGTTATTTAAATGTTGGCAAATAGAATAAGGAACATTTATTTTACTATTGGTGGATGGTATAGGCAACAATTTCGTAATTGTTGCTAGACGTTTTAATATAGACAACACTTATTTTACTGTAGGTAAATAATATAGAAATCGGTTAACTCAACTTTAGGGGACATTTTTGTAACTATTATAGAATAAATCGACAACGATGTTACTTTTATTATATTGCGAGGAAAGTCTTTTATATGTTTATACATAACTAAATATATATTTTAACCTTTCAATTACAACACCTAAAAACATACTCGTCACATGTAATTCTGCAACAAGATATCAACTGTTTTTTATTCTTTCAACTCCCAAGCACCGAAAAACATACTCGTCACATGTAATTCTGCAACAAGTCTAACACCCTCCCTTGGGCATTACTTTCTTATTTCGTTTGAAAATAAAATTAAAAGATAATTTGCTGGTGCTTTCGGAAAATAATATATATATAAGTACATAAGTATTTGAAATTGGGTATAAAATTTTTTTTTCTTTTTGTCATGACTCCACTCCTAAGCCATAATCAACACACAAACTTACTATCATAGCTTGGCAAGCCTATTTACTTTAAAGGATATACTTAAATACAAGATTAGTAGTTTTACAAAAATTTCGACAGAGTCTCCTCTGTAATTCGGACATCCCAAATAAAATAACACCTGTTAAAATGATTACATTTTCACTCCAGAATTCTAGCTACACTAAATTCTACCAGACCTCAATACATAAAAATAATAGTTATAGCCATAAGCTTTACAAAACCAAAAGAAATAGCTTAGATTTTCATTTAAAAGATAGGCTCTCCGAGCCACAAACATTCCATTATAAAATAAAGGCTCTCTGAGCCAAACTCGTACATGCTATCAAAATAATCTAAGTCTTAACCCTAAGCTGGTCGTTCTAAGAGTTATACCGCAAATAATGCCTCATCAAGCAACTACATCTAAGTCTCGGAGTGACTTAGACAACTCCTCTGCACCATCTGTGATAGAGTACCCAAGGTACAATATCGAACTTAGAAAAATCCTGAAATGTGTGTGTAAGGGTGAGACGCCAATATATGGTTTTAACCCAATAACTAAATACTCGACACCAAATAACACATATACATTTACCACACAAGCATTTATAAGCTAATAGTTTATCAGTGGGTTTAACACCCCAAACATCATCCATAAAATTATGCATGACACTTCTATTCATCATCTAATTTTCGTCCTAATCTCATGAGATATCCCAACATCATATGAGTTGATCAGACTCCAAAGCCACACTGGCTAACTTGGCACTCTGCCAATAGGTCCGCGACCTCTTCCCATCTTGAAAACAACAAAGGCATACATAGCCAGGCACACAAGGCCAAACACATTGCTAATGTCCACAATCAGTGGCTCCACCATTAGCAAGTAAGATGGGGATCCCAATGTCCTCCAAGGCACAATGAGATATGCATATCGTAATTACCTCAGCCGCCGGTAATTAATGCATTAAACCACAAATCGCAGGCACGTCTGCCAAATGCATGCAAAACACTTTTGTTTTGTTCTTTTCTTTGTGCTCATTCTTTCTTTTGCCGAAGCTCAAAATGGCTTACGACTCACATAGTTTTAAAACACTTTTTAAAACTTTCATCACAACACAGGACCTCACTGTCCATAAAACATTTATCAAAACATAGGACCTCACTGTCCATAAAACTTTCATCAAAACATAGGACCTCACTGTCCATAAAACATTTATCAAAACATAGGACCTCACTGTCCATAAAACTTTCATCAAAACATAGGACCTCACAGTCCAAGTGCTCAATCACGACACCTCTCGACCGGTGCACCAATCGTAGGTTCGTGGCACTAGAAACATCTTCAATGTTTCAACACAGTATACCTCATGTATACAATTCATCACAGTATACCTCATGTATACAATATAGGCCCTCAAAGTCCAAATGACTGAGTCCATCACAACACAGAACCTTACTACCCCGACGTCACCTTTACTAAGTTCCACACCACTATTAACACGAAATCAGTTTTGCTTTCATAAATTCTTTTTCCAAAAATTGGAAATTCATCAATAAAATCCTTAAATAATAAAACTTGGTTTTCACAAATATGAGTCACGTGAGGTTTTATCTTCCTTAAAATATGTACTGCCGTTTCAAAATACTTTCATTCTATACTTTTCCAAATCTATCATCATACTTTTCCAAATCAATCATCAATTATCACTTTTAAAGCTTCTCAAACCAATACTTAACTTTTTCCACTGAAAACACTTTCTAAAATCATCTTAACTTCTTTTCAACAATTAATTTCATAAAATGACTTTGTATAATATTACAAACTTTATTACATAAAAATTAGCAGTACTTAACATTTTCACAATTTCGCTCTCATTGTGACTCGAGTTACTTTTACACTAATAAATTATCATCATCAAAACTCCTTATTTTTCCAAAATAATACTTTTCACTAATATTATATTCCAACGTTTCCCATAAAACATTGAATATAATTTACACAGCTTATTAAAGCTTTTATCTGATTAGTCGGTTGTGCAATCGACCACAACAGCTTCTCAAACAACACTCACAAGCAACATTCAACAACAAACCACTATACAAATCATATACCATAGCAATATCATATTCAAATAAATAATTTAAAACAGATCAAACATTGATACTCAGATATACAACACAACATAAACCACATAATCAGATAACCACAACCACATCAATTATACCGAATACACAACAAGTAAATGGTCAACAAGTAAATGGTTATTGAGAAAAATCCATCAGGCAAGCTCCCCTTACCTCTTGAAGACTCGAACTAAATAATCTCCCGAACTCGATTCGATTCCCCTTCGTCAGTGTAAATCAGCTAACTCCGTAGTTTCCTTCAAACGAATTGCAACCAAAATAAATCAAATCAAACAACAACACACTTAAATCAATGGGGGTTAGGGTTCGGCTTTACCCCATTTTCTAGGTTAGGAAACTTAAAATTTGATTAACTTAGGGATTAATGATCCATAAGTTACTTAAGCATGATTAATCACTTTAACCATGATTATGAACCAAGAACATGAACTAAAACTCATCTAGTTCCAAGAACTAGGGTTTCGGCCAAGGACTGAGTTTGGAGTTAGAAATCTCTAAAATTTCTAAACTCTTGGATTTAATCAACATACAAAACCTAGAGTTAGATTCAAGTGTTACAAACAACTTTTGAATCATAAAACCAACAAGTGCTCATACCTAGGGTTTCGGTTTTTGAAGAATCAAATAGGCTCAAGTTAGATTTTTGATCTTCTATATACTTGACTACAAGAACTATCAAGATATAATCATGAATCAAGACATGAAAATGAAACAAAACCTAAGAACACAATTTTGACCTAGGTTCGGCCCAGTCCAGAAATTAGGGAAAGAAATTTCTCATGATCTTGTGCTTCTAGATGATGAAAGTAGAGATGATTATAAGATTATAGCAATTGGTTTCATGTCAAAAGGATTTTTCTAGAATTAGTTATGAATTTTTCAATCTAGCTTCAAGAACTTTAAACAAATGGAGAACATGTTGATCAAAGGCATAAACTCAAGAATCTTATGAAGAGAAAAGCTTAGAATAGCAAGATTAAGAGAGACTACCTCTTGATGATCAAAGAAAATGATGATTTGAATGATGTTCTTCAAGAATGTCTCATGGTGTTCTTGAGAACTTAAGGGAGAAGATGAACCAAGTTAGGGTTTCAGAACAGTTTCGGTATTTTGGGTATATCTCTCAACATACTTATCCGTTTTGGATTATCTTTATGTCGTTGGAAAGAAGAGAGAAATATGAACAACTTTCATGTTGAAAGTTTTTCGAGATTCAAAATAGAAACTGATCAGAATGGCTCTGCAAAATCGGACGAGTTATGAACTCTTTGGAGCAAGAATCAAGAATTTGGAAAAAAAAGGACTTAAGGAAGAAAATATCCTATTTAAATGAAGAAGCAACCAGCTTATTGAAGAAGAAACAAATGCTTAATGAAGAAGGAGTCAAAACTTGGAGAAGAAGAAGTCAAAAACTTGTTTAAGAAGAATTCAAAACTTCCTAAAGAAGAAGTCAAAACTTAATGAAGAAGGTTTCAAAACTTGATGGAGAAGAATTCAAATACTTGGAGAAGAAGACAAGTTTGGAACCGTGTGGATTGGCAAGAGTTTTGGATCAATTTGTCAAATGGCATTTTGTAGGAATTGTCATAAAAAGACAAGGGTATTTTGGTCATTTCATAACAAAATTCAATGTTGCCATAAATGTGCTATTATTGCCATTTATGATAGGATAGACTTGTCAAGAATGCTAATCAAGTTGGTCAATCCAATGTCTCTGCTACTTTGCCGACTTCCCGATCCATCTGACTCAGACTCTGCCTAGAGACATCTCGTCGTATAAGCCCGCAACAAACATAATATGTTAATTTTTTTCCAAAATTTTCAAAACTCCCAGTATCATAGTAAATATGATAAAAATATTTTTCATCTCGTTAACGATTCAAAATTAGATCTTCTGAGCAGTAAACTTTTTCATGTCGGTGAAAACACGTAAAAAACAAGCAGACGGCTTCCGTATGAGTTTTCAACCAAAAACTTCCCTGTAACCTTATAAAAATAAGTATAACAAGGAAATGACCTTGGTTTATCAAAAATCATTTTCTAAGTCTCGGATAAAAATATATATTTATATATTTATCACCGATATTACGAAACAGCGAAAATCGGGTTGTTACAACAAGATATCACAGATTCAATAATACACCAAAGCCAAAGACAGCCAGACCTGTAGAGCATACTCCTAGTTGCACAACAAACAGAGTCTTCAAATGACACTCTTAGACTATGAGAGCCATCACAAACAGAGCAACCACCCATCTGAACTAATACCACTTAAAAAAGCTAACATAATAGTTTTCTTCTAAAATCCAAAAGAAAAAAGAAAAACATCCATAAAGATTATATGCTTCAATGTATGTTAATATCATCATTCGTCTTCTATGTCTTGATATTGTTCTTCCTCACCAAGAAAATCTTCCTGCATATATGACAAAAGATATATAAGCAAGTAATGGCCCAATCTTCTTGTAAGAGAGAGCTGTCACACCATAACCGCTAGCTACCTACAACCAAAACAGTTTACATTTAATGATTGATGATAAATAATAACCAATCAAAAGTTATTTATTTTTTTTAACTTATTGTACCTTCACTCTTTTTTCTATACTTTTAAGAAGCATATCAATAGACACCAAACAAGATATGACTTTCTCCTTGCTCACAAAATAATCCAGAAAATTCACATATAATTTGCACATTCAAAAGCCTTATTTATAGCTGTAGATGTAGGATTTGATTAATGCTTTTAATCAAATAGTTGGTGCTATCAAAATAAACACCGGATTTCAAAGAGAGAATGAAGATACTACAAACCAATGACATCATTGTTATCCAGAATATGCAAGCATGTTCATAACATAGTTGAATAACATGAATTTACATCAATTACTCAACTTCCTCAGTATAGAATCAGATACAAGTAGAATTACCAAAGAGATTTCAAAGAGTGAACACAGTTTTGGATCTCTGCTAGCATCACAGATTACGTCCCCTTTTGTAGCAGAAACCCAGGCCACAGCCAGAAAAGCAATACAATCAAGAAAAACAGATTTTTATTTTTCTATTTTGTTTATTATATCTATCAGACTACTATAGGTGATAGGTCCATGTACTAAATGTACAACTAATGTAACAGTCAAAATTATGCAGCTTGCATGATCTATATTTAGGGAGTTTAGCTACAATCAAAATTATGCCAAGCTGAAAACGCGTTCAGGGACAAGTATACACTTTGAACACATATGGCTAAGTTAGGATAATCAATACTGATTTGACCATGCCATTAGCTGCCATATTATTGAAGGGTATAAAAAGAAGTGATTCTGTAACTTACAAAGTTGCAAATAAAAATCATACCATAAATCAATCTTTATAGTCTTTAGACAAAGTAAAAAATAATTGGTTGGTTTCTTTATCTATATCCATATTGACTGATTTGAATCAAATTGCAAAGATGATTAGATCATGGAATTTTCATAAATCACAAAAGCCATGCACTGCCATGCTATGAACACCAAACAAGATATGACTTTCTCCTTGCTCACAAAATAATCCAGAAAATTCACATACAATTTGCACATTCAAAAGCCATATTTATAGCTGTAGATGTAGGATTTGATTAATGCTTTTAATCAAATAGTTGGTGCTATCAAAATAAACACTGGATTTCAAAGAGAGAATGAAGATACTACAAACCAATGACATCATTGTTATCCAGGATATGCAAGCATGTTGATAACATAGTTGAATAACATGAATTTACATCAATTACTCAACTTCCTCAGTATAGAATCAGATACAAGTAGAATTACCAAAGAGATTTCAAAGAGTGAACACAGTTTTGGATCTCTGCTAGCATCACAGATTACATCCCCTTTTGTAGCAGAAACCCAGGCCATAGCCAGAAAAGCAATACAATCAAGAAAAACAGATTTTTATTTTTCTATTTTGTTTATTATATCTATCAGACTACTATAGGTGATAGGTCCATGTACTAAATGTACAACTAATGTAACAGTCAAAATTATGCAGCTTGCATGATCTATATTTAGGGAATTTAGCTACAATCAAAATTATGCCAAGCTGAAAACGCATTCAGGGACAAGTGTACACTTTGAACACATATGGCTAAGTTAGGATAATCGATACTGATTTGACCATGCCATTAGCTGCCATATTATTGAAGGGTATAAAAAGAAGTGATTCTGTAACTTACAAAGTTGCAAATAAAAATCATATCAGAAATCAATCTTTATAGTCTTTAGACAAAGTAAAAAATAATTGGTTGGTTTCTTTATCTATATCCATATTGACTGATTTGAATCAAATTACAAAGATGATTAGATCATGGAATTTTCATAAATCACAAAAGCCATGCACTGCCATGCTATGAACACCAAACAAGATATGACTTTCTCCTTGCTCACAAAATAATCCAGAAAATTCACATACAATTTGCACATTCAAAAGCCTTATTTATAGCTGTAGATGTAGGATTTGATTAATGCTTTTAATCAAATAGTTGGTGCTATCAAAATAAACACTGGATTTCAAAGAGAGAATGAAGATACTACAAACCAATGACATCATTGTTATCCAGAATATGCAAGCATGTTCATAACATAGTTGAATAACATGAATTTACATCAATTACTCAACTTCCTCAGTATAGAATCAGATACAAGTAGAATTACCAAAGAGATTTCAAAGAGTGAACACAGTTTTGGATCTCTGCTAGCATCACAGATTACGTCCCCTTTTGTAGCAGAAACCCAGGCCATAGCCAGAAAAGCAATACAATCAAGAAAAACAGATTATTTCAAAAACATAGGCCTGATGTGTATCTAATATCTATATCCTATATAGAATGGCAGCAAAAATAACCCAGGCTAACTAAAGCAACTAGAATCAACAAGCAAATCATGTTAAACAATTAAAACACTTCAATGACACCCAAGATGGAAGAAAAAAACTGTCTAAACATGAATATATGTATGCTGTCCAGACATTGAAACACAAATAAACAGGCCTTGCATTTTGTTAAAAAAAAAACACTGGAAGTGATACAGAAGGAGTTTTGGCCTGAAATTTTTATGACTTGGAGATTTACATGTTAGTTTTCAAAGACGAAAACAGTGTTTCAATTCAAGTTGTATGGCCAAAGTTATGGTTCAAAGAGTACCTGCTATCAGAAACTGAAATCCAGCAGCACATACATGAATTTCACAAACAAAAGAAATGCAGCCAGAGAGAATCATGGTTTCACATTCTGTTCTCACAACTCAGAACACTAAAATGAGATTTCTAAGTCATCTTCTTAGAAAGCATAAGATTGGAAAAGATAAAAGTAAATTCAGTTCTTAACATCCACAGACCAACCAAAGAATAAAACTAAGCTTCCACAGCCATGATATAAAAGTTCCATGTGGGAGATATCGACCGGCATGCATAGGAATGTGACTCTTTAGATGATTGATCCTAGATGTATAATTGTGGATGTTTGGACTTCAGCCACATTGCCCAAAACCTAAAAACCTTTATAACCATATATATATGTTCAAGTCCGAATTTTTATTTTAGTTCATTAAACTTGAAGTTGTTTGCTAAAAATAATAGAGGAGGTTCTCTCTCTAATCTATGGTGTTTTTGCAATGATAGATTTTCTCCCTCGGTTATTGAATCTGCCAAACAGCATGTTGCTTTCTCAATTAAGTTTGATAGGCAGGAATTGTTTCTTACAGCTGTTTATGCTTCAACAAATTATTTAATTAGGAGACAATTGTGGAATGACTTGACTGCTTTGCAACAAAACCATCCTGCCCCATGGTGCTTTATAGGAGATTTTAACTCAGTATTAGGAGCTCATGAGTATAGGGGGAGTGCATCTCCTTCCACGATTTCTTGTGAGGAATTCACTGCTTGTCTGATTTAAATCATTTACATCACATTAATACTAAAGGATCTCAGTTTACATGGTCGAATGGGAGACTTGGAGGATCCCACACAGCAAAAAGGCTTGATAGGTCAATATGTAATGTGGATTGGATGCTATTCTGGTATGCAATTGATTGTTGTACTCTAACCTGACACAAATCAAATCATTATCCATTATTGCTTACTGTAAAGAAGGGGGAGAGGCAATTCAACTCATCTTTTAAATTTATAAAGACGTGGATTCAACATTTTGATTGTTCGAAGATCATCTCAGATGCTTGGAAGGTTCTTGTGGTGGGTTGCCATATGCATATTTTATCACAAAAGCTGAAAATGGTAAAGTCTAGGCTTAAAGATTGGAACAAAACTGATTTTGGTAATGTGCAGCAAAATGTTTCTAAGGCTATGGATGAGCTGGATGGCATTCAAAAGCATATCAGTATGAATAATGCCAGTGATCATCTGTTCTCCTCAAGCTAACCTTCATAGGTCTCTTAACTATGAGGAATCTTTTGGGAAACAGAAAGTTAGAATTAATTGGCATTTGTATGGAGACAGAAACACGGAATTTTTCCACAAAATGGCCAAGTTTAGGAGTGTCACTAATCAGATTTCTATGATTAAAAGTAGATATTCTTTTCTCCATAAGGCAACAGACATAGAAAGTCATATTCTCAGCTATTATCAAAACCTTTTTGCCTCAGATAATTCTTGCCAATCTAATAATATAATTGATGAGGTGATTCCTAGTTTAGTGACAGAACAGGGATAATGATTTATTGATAAGGATTCCAACCATTGATGAGGTAAAGACAACAATGTTTTCTCTAAACGGGGACAATGCTCCAGGGCTTGATGGATTTGGAGGGGCTTTCTTTCATGAGTATTGGGAAACTATCTCAGAAGATGTGTATAAGGCAGTGTATCATTTTTTTGATCAAGGTTACTCCCAAATTTCAATTCAAATGTTATGGTTCTTATTCCAAAGATGAAAGAAGCAGACAAAATTGAGCATTACAGGCCAATAGCTATGTAAAACTTCAAGTATATGAATATATTCAGGTAAAACATAATGAAGGCTATGATTTTACATTTCATTTCATATTTCTCAGTACAAAACATAATCAAATAGAATTACCAAAAAGAGACTCCAATGGATTGAGGATGATTTCCAATCTCTAATTGATATTACAATTTGAGAGAGAAATTCAGATCACTCCCTCTTTCTCCTTTGTTTCTTAAACTAGAGGAGAAAGAGGCATACCCCTACCCAGAGTTTTTCGGACCTCGAGCAGAACACTCCCAAACTAGAATTTTTCGGACTCAACAGAGTACCAAAAAACCAGAATTTCAGACCTTCCTCTTGTTGGCTTGGTCAATCAGTAGATAGATGACAAAGGAACGAAAATCAAAAACTGATCAACGAAGAAAAACTAGAGCCAAACGCTCAAGCTCATACCTGACAGAGTTACGAGAGAGTGCGAGAGAGCATGAAACGAAACAGGGAATGGGAAGAACCTTCTTACGGGGCACTCTGAACCTTCTCTTCCAATCTCTCTTTCAACGCTGAGGAATGTTGCAGAAAACAAAAATCTCCAAAAGAAGAAGAATGGAGAGTAAGTATGAGAAGCAAATCAAGCGAGAAAGAGAATGAAAGAGAAAACATAGATAGAATTGCAAGATAAGGGTGGTTACCTTGGTCAATCAAATCAAAACCCTAGCTCTCTGATTCAATTTGAGGGGTTTTCGTTTGAGGGCAGAGGTAGCGTTGAGTTGGTCTCTGCCTCTTACGAAAAAGAACGAGGGAATTGCAGCGCGCGAGAAATATATATTTGGCGTCATTTTTAATTTTAATTTTAATTTTAATTTTAATTTTAATTATTAGAAAAACAGTTGTTAATAGTGTCCACTGTGTAAAACCATTGTTTCTGTTCCATCCACGTTTTTAAAATCGTTGCCTAACATAGATAAGCTACAGTTTTGTAATGTTCTTTTAAAAAATATACAAAATATATAAATTATTGAGTACAACAACAAAACTGTTGCTCATTCTATGTTTTAGGAACAGTTTTTCAAGCGTTGGTAAGAATAGTGTTGCCTAAAGTACAAAATGCTGATATAGGCCAATTTCTAAGGCCTTTACTTGTAAATACACTCATACGTCTCTAATGACAAAGAAGTTGGTAGACATATATTAATAAATAGGTCACTAGACATTCAATACATCATTAAGCGTTTGTACAGCGTTCAAGTCCTCTCTTCTCCCTTTTCTGGTTTTAAAAATTTAACTCTTTTGTTAAAGTACAATTAAAAGAAAATCACATAAGAAAGCCATGGGTTTCGAATCCAAAACCTGAAGGCTGAAGGTTAGGAAGAAGCCATACAAGTATTACAACCGTGATACCAGCGACACTGGATAACTCATTTTATTCTATACATTACTTAAATAGTTAATATTATATATTTTTTTGCACAAAAACTATCCAATTTTGGGATTCCAATAATTGAATTGAAAATATGCTACTACAATGGTCCATCCACAAATATTTATTAGATTACCTCTTAATTTTCTTTGATGTTGTCTTAAAAAATTTATAATTTATTGGATTTAATTGATATACACTGACAATGTAAAGATTTTTTACACTGTCAACCAATCATAAATTGATAAATCATTAAAAATATTTGACTCTTATCCTAACCACCTTAAAAGTCATTCAAACCATGATTTTTGATTGGTTGATAGTTTAAAAAACTTTACACTAACAGTATACAACAATTAAATTTACCCACAAGATATTAAATTATGAATTATTTTTTACACATAATTTATTGGAAATGCTTTAACAGTTAAAACTTAAAATATATTCTGCCAACAAGTGTTGGAATTTTTTTACTGTTATTTGTATAATATACATTCCACCACAGGAATTTTATATTATACGTTATTTGATCATAATATTAATCATTTGTTTCTATTTTATTATTTTCAGCTCCTAACAAATTTTCTCGGAATAATTATACAAATCAAATAGAATTTGACGAGAAATAATTAGGAAACAACAAAAGAGTATAATTATTTAATAAAATATTTATGCCTAATAAAACTAATTAGATTTGACCTTACACATGTAAACAGGCTTAGATGACATGACATGACCTAGATCATAAACAGACTAACATTGATATGACTCAAATTGCTGTTGACACAAAAAGAAGTAACTAACTGATTAAAAAAATTGTTGACCTAGTTATAGGGATGTTCACGGGTCGGTTTGGTTTGGATTTGCATGAAAAACAAATCCGAACCAATCCCAAAGGCTTTCATATGCGATTTACTTTCAATTTTTTTTAAACAAAAGAGTTAAATATTTAAAAACCAGAAAAGGGAAAAGGAAGGATTCGAACCCTGCCCAAAAGCATAACATAAGGAAACTTTATCCACAACACCGCAAAAATAGATGACTATAATTGTAACTTTTTATATTTATAAGTTTAGTTTAAGCAAAATTCGGATCATCCTCAACTTTCAGTCGGGTTAGAAAGCTCCGAAACACAGTAAAACGGGTCCGCGCGACCCAATTTTTGTTCTTTTTCTTGACCGTTTTGCAATATTTTGAGACGGGAATTTGGATTTAAGGAGATTAACTCCGAAAATTCAATTAATCTAATGAATAGGGGACTTAAATCCAGAACAATTCCCGTTACTCAGAAGATGATGAACAACTATGCTGAGAGAGAAATGAGATAAGAAGTTGTTTGTTGAATATTCCGTGTATTTCATTCCTTTGCACAAATGTGCTATATACTCGGTTACAAAGCTCATGAGAAAGACTAAATTACCAAAACCCATTTCTACCCCTGATAGCCAGTACATCAACATACCAAACATGGCAATTTAGGGAAAAGAAAAAATAAAAAGAGTAAAGTGTAAAATAAGGTTACAGCATGTTTATTTATAGCCTAAGTGTTAAATGTTGTAACAATACCCTCCCCTTAAAGACATCCTTGTCCTCAAGGATGAGCACACTCAAGTGCCATGTTTAGGAGGTAAAGCCTTCCATTTGATCAAAACTTTCAGAAATCTTTGTGCACTAGCAGATTTTGACTTGCCGTCACAAAATGGATGCGTCTTTCACAATTGAAAAGCTCCAAAGATCTCAAACTCAATATGCTGGTTAATGTGTAATTACCATGCTCAATATCCATCCTAGACGTGTCTTCGAACAAATCAAAAGCAAGACCTTCATGATCATTACCCGTGCACCCAGTGACACGGACTCGGCAAGTGTACCGGTTCGTTGCAAGTAATAAAACGGTAAGACCGGATATCGTTCTCAGGGATCGTGGACAATTACCACTTCACAAATTAGACTACTATCTAGGCGATCAAATTTTGGAGTGAAGGTAGCTCTATCATCTAACAAGCAAACAAGAATAAAATGTTTTTGTTCTTTTTGGAATTTTATCAAACAGTTAGAATGCGTATGAAATGTGAATAACAATTAGATAGAATTGTTAGGGTTAGACTAAGCTAATCCTCCCTTGATTGTTATGAAATGACAAGTAACACAGTTCCTAATTCAATTATGACAATCAAGTCTTTTCTGAAATACTCAAGCCTAATGTCTTAGGTGCATTGAGCCTAAAATCCCAAATTAAACCCTAATGCCTTAGGTGAATTAACCTGAGATTTTGCATTAAGTCAAGACTTATAAGATTGCAAGCACCTCAAGACCTATGTCTAGGCTCATGAACTACTTGGCATTTGATTCATGAGCAAGCTCTAACACCAACCTTCCAGTTATCTATTAAAGCAACTAATCATTCCTAGGGTGATCAAGCCTAAGAAAGCATTAATCATGGAATCAAACACTCATAAAGAACAAGGAAACTGCATTACAATCAAGTCATTTTACAATCAAGTTCAGAAGAGCAATCATCTAACCCCAACAAAGGGGAGTTTAGCTACACATAACTAAAGATAGAATCAAAGAAAGAGTTACAGAGATGAACAAGGGAATGGGCTCCATAGAAGGTTGCACAGCAGCCACAGCAGCAAAGGTCTTATTTTTAGGTTTTTCTGGATGTCCTTCTGTTATGCTCAGAGACCCTTTTATAACTCACGGCCCGTCACGGCCGTGACAGCCATCACGGCCAGGCCGTGATGGTTTCTGACTTGGGCGCCTCTTCATTTACTGATTCATCACGGCCGTGATAGCCATCACGGCTAGGCCGTGATCGTTTCTGACTTTTCCAACTAACAGGTCACGGCCGTGATAGCCATCACAGCTAGGCCGTTATCGTTTCTGACTTTTCCAACTGATTCATCACGGCCGTGATAGCCATCACGGCTAGGCCGTGATCGTTTCTGACTTTTCCAACTGATTCATGACTTTTGGAGATCTTGCACAGCTGACACGTCACGGCCGTGATAGCCATCACGGCTAGGCCATGACAGCTTCTGACTTTTGGCTCAATTCTTTCTTCAGCTACTGCTCCCTCACGGCCGTGAGGGCCATCACGGCTAGGCCGTGATACTCTCTGCTTGGCTCAATTTCTTATCTTTTAAAGCTCTAAGTCATCCAAGCTTCATACTTGCAAATTCTTGGGCATTTAATCATGAATATCTGCAAAGCAACACACAATACCACCTTATCCGTTCCAAAGGAAAAACTAAACAAAATAAACACTAAAATGGCCTAACTATATGCAAATGCATGCAGAAATGTACATGGAGAATGAGGTGAAATCACACTCATCAAATCACCCCAAGCTTAAGACTTTGCTTGTCCTCAAGCAAACACCAAGGCCATAAGATCAAAATAAACAAAGCATGGATAGTGAATCAAGAACCCGAGTAAAATGATCCAAGTAACAGGCATTCAATTATTTCAGCAAGAGACAATCAATTCAAGTCCAATTAGGGGCTTAGGTTTCCTAGACTCACATTCTCACTGATTCGGGCACTCTATCTCACTTGAAGCTCACCCCAAGCTTGTTCATTTGCTTGGCTCTCATTCTTGCCTTATTCACTCAAGTGTTCAAGTATATATAACAATTCGCTCCATTTTCCTCAAGGAATGATTCCTACCATATGCTTGACTATCAACCAAATCTCCACTTTATTTATGAAAACATCTAAGAATCAAGAGGTCTTATTCTTTGGTTGCAACGGGGCCATGGGATCAATTTTTTTTTTTAGGTGGGGAAATCAAGAAAAGGGAAATTTCAAAAGGCTAAACCAAGTATCAAACAATTCAACACAAGACACCTTCTAAAATACCTTCTTGGATTTTCAATAATTCAATACATTCTTCCACCTTTCTTTTCTTTCTTTTCTGTTATTTCTCACTTCTCTTGTTTTTGTCATCCCCTTCTCTATATATCTTTCTTTTTCTCTTTTTCTTTTCATTTTTCTTTGCTTGGAGAAGGGGAGATTATTTTCTTTCTTTTTCATCCCAACTTTTAACTACATTTTTCACCCCTTTTTTTTCAATACTTTAGAAGGTCCCTCATAAGCATATTTAACAAAACATTTCAGGGTACCAAGAAGAGCATGTTATCCATTCAGGCTCAAAATGGGGCAACTAAGGGTAGCATTATTCATTCAAAGCTCAGAAGGCCAGAAAAAAATACCTATTGCCTCAATCCTTTTCAAAAAATGTTTTCAAAAATTTTCAAGCTTTGAAATGGTTTCAAGTCAAGTTCTAGAGAAAAACAAACCAAGAGGAACAACACTCTACACAAAGAATGGGGTAAAATTTTGTGAGTACCCCTTTGGCTCAAAAGCTCACATTTATCAGTTCAAAAACCAGTGAGAAACACAAGTCTAAAGAAACACATGCTAATCATCAACTATCCAAGACCATCTCAAGAATATTTATTGAAGCCATATCACAAGAATAGACAATTCAGGGTCCAAAAATTCACTATCACAGAAAAATTGGCACTTAGCCCTCACAATCAAAAGCTCAATCTAAGCAGGGGTAACCGAATCATGCGATCATGCAAAATTAAGCCTATATGAATGCAATATTTACAATGCAAGCAAAAAGATTACCCCTACCCCAAGCTTAAAGACTTACATTGTCCTCAATGTAAATAATTAAGTTTAGAGAGGGGAGAAAACTGGAACAACTCACCAAGGTGGTAGTGGTGCTGAATCACATGTTTTCTGGTTTTATTCCCTCCTGCCCTTCTTCTCCTCCTTCCTTCAAAATCTGAAAGCACTTAACAAAACTATTAACAAACCTCTTGAGCTTCTCAAATTATTCAAGAGGGGAAAAATCAAAAATAAAAGAGTGAATGAAAATAAAACTTGGGTTGCCTCCCAATAAGCGCTTCTTTAACGTCACTAGCTTGACGGATGATTTCTAAGATGGTGCCTCAAGAGGGATGGAGACTGCCTGACGATCAAAATCTCCTCCAAGGTAGTGCTTGAGCCTTTGCCCATTGACAGTGAAAGTATTTCCGGATGATGGATTTTTCAATTCAACTGAACCAAATGGAGAGACTGACTTGACATAGAATGGGCCTGACCATCTTGATCTCAATTTGCCCGGGAAAAGCTTGAGTCTTGAGTTGAACAGCAAAACTGACTGGCCTTCTTCAAATTTCTTGGGAAGAATGTACTTATCATGCCAGAACTTTGTTCTTTCCTTGTATATCCTAGCACTCTCATAAGCCAAGAGTCGGAACTCATCCAACTCATTCAATTGAAGCATCCTCTTGTCCATGGCCAGCCTTGTATCAAAGTTCAGGGCCTTCACTGCCCAAAAAGCACGGTGTTGTAGCTCTACCGGAAGGTGACATGATTTCCCGAACACTAATTGGTAAGGTGACATACCAATAGGTGTCTTATAAGCAGTCCGATAGGCCCAAAGTGCATCATCCAATTTCTTCGCCCAATCCTTCCTTGCATTGTTCACAGTTTTTTCCAAAATTCTCTTCAACTCCCGGTTGGACAATTCCACTTGCCCACTGGTTTGGGGATGGTATGGTGTGGTAACTTTGTGGTTCACCCCAAACTTGGCAAGCACTGCATTGAACTCCTTATTGCAAAAGTGAGTACCCCCATCACTAATGATGGCTCTAGGGGTCCCAAACCGAGTGAAAATATTCTTCCTCACAAAACTGATCACAGTCTTTGCATCATCTTTCAGAGTTGGCACGGCTTCCATCCACTTGCTCACATAATCAACCGCCACCAGAATGTACTTGTTGTTGTAAGATGACGGGAAAGGACCCATGAAGTCGATCCCCCACACATCGAAGAGCTCCACCTCTAATATACCCTTTAAGGGCATCTCATTTCTCTTGGAAATACTGCCGGTCCTCTGGAATTTATCACATTTCATCACCCAAGCTCTGGAGTCCTTGAAAATAGTGGGCCAAAATAGCCCGCTTTGCAAAATCTTCATGGCGGTCCTTTCACCACCAAAGTGTCCTCCATAGGGTGAGTTGTGGCAGTGAGTCAACACCCCTTTAATCTCTTCTTCCGGAATGCACCTTCTCAGAATTCCATCCGAACCTCTTTTGAAAAGATACGGCTCATCCCATATATAGAATTTGGCATCATGAATGAGCTTCTTCCTCTATTGTGCATTGAAGTCCTTCGGAATCTTATTGGCGGCCTTGTAATTTGCAATATCCGCAAACCAAGGTGCCACTTGCACCACAAACAACTGTTCATCTGGGAATTCCTCTTGAATTGGCAACTTTGCTTCTGCTTGAACATCTGCTTGTGGAAGCCTAGACAAATGGTCGGCTACCACATTCTCCACTCCTTTCTTGTCCTTTATTTCCAAATCAAACTCTTGGAGTAGTAGTATCCACCTAATAAGCCTTGGCTTGGCATCCTGTTTAGTCATAAGATATCTCAAGGCAGATGATCAGTGTAGACAGTAGTTTTACAGCCAATCAAGTAGGATCTAAATTTATCAAATGCAAATACCACAGCAAGCAATTCTTTTTCAGTCGTGGTATAATTCAATTGGGCATCATTAAGCACACGACTGGCATAGTAAATGACATGCAACACTTTATTTTTTCTTTGGCCCAAAATGGCTCCCACCGCATAGTCACTTGCATCACACATTAGCTCAAATGGTAAACTCCAACTGGAGGTGCAATGACAAGTGCGGTGGTGAGTTTTTCTTTCAAAACTTGGAAGGCATGCATGCAATCATCATCAAATATAAAAGGAGTATCAGCTACCAAAAGCTTGCATAGGGGTTTCACAATCTTTGAAAAATCTTTTATAAACCTTATATAAAAACCCGCATGCCCTAGGAAGCTTCAACACCTTTCACATTTAAGGGAGGAGGAAGTTTTTCAATCACTTCAATTTTGGCTCTATCAACCTCCATCCCTCGTGATGAAATTTTATGCCCAAGAACTATACCTTCCCTAACCATGAAATGACATTTTTCCCAATTTAAAACAAGGTTAGTTTCTTGGCATCTTTTCAAAACACATGCAAGATTATTCAGACAGTTATCAAAAGAATCACCAAACACATAAAAATCATCCATAAATACCTCAATAAATTTTTCATTCATATCAGAGAATATGGATAGCATGCACCTTTGAAACGTGGCGGGTGCATTACACAACCCGAATGGCATCCTCCTATATGCATAGACTCCATAAGGACAGGTGAAAGCGGTCTTCTCTTGGTCCTCTGGGTCAACCACAATCTGGTTATACCCGGAGTACCTATCAAGGAAACAATAGAAAGCATGGCCCGCCAACCGCTCTAACATCTGATCAATGAAGGGCAAAGGGAAATGATCTTTTCTGGTGGCCTCATTCAGTCTTCTGTAATCAATGCATACCCTCCATCCAGACACGGTCCTAGAGGGAATAAGTTCATTCTTTTCATTTGCTACCACTGTCATCCCCCCTTTCTTCGGCACAACTTGGACCGGACTCACCCATGGACTATCGGAGATGGGATAGATAATGCCCGCATCCAACAACTTCACAATCTCCTTCCTCACAACTTCTTTCATATTCGGGTTGAGTCTTCTTTGGGGTTGTCTAACCGGCTTGAAATTTTCCTCCACACGGATTTTGTGCATGCAAAAGGAGGGGTTTATCCCTTTCAAATCGGACATAGACCACCCGATTGCAGATTTGTGCTCCCTAAGCACCCTCAACAGCTTCTCTTCTTCCAAGGAATTCAACCCACTACTGATGATAACTGGGAATGAAGAGTTCATCCCAAGGAAAGCATAGCGGAGATGGGATGGCAATTCTTTCAACTCTAGCACCGGTGGGTCACCCTTGTCTTCAATTCTCACATCTTCCACCACTTTGTCTTCATCAGTATTCACAACCAGACAAGCCTCCAGAGATTTAATCATGAGATCAACTTCTTCTGCACATACTTCTTCTTCTACATCCTCTACCATTAGAGCCGCTTCTAACGAATCTTCAAACTTTCGGTGCAAACTCTTGTCGGATAATGAATCAACGAGGTCCACTATCATGCATGTGTCCTTGTCGCTTGGGTGTTTCATTGCCTCAAACACATTAAAGGTGACCTTTTTCGTCTTGTACCGAAGCACCAATTCCCCTTGATTGACATCGATCAAGGCTCTACTGTTGCTAGGAATGGTCTCCCAAGAATCAGAGGAGTATCACCATCTTCACCATATCTAACACCACAAAATCTCTTTGGAAAAATGAATTTATCTACCTTCACCAACAAATCCTCCATAACACCATAGGGATATGTAATGGAGCGGTCACGCGATTGAAGAGAAATCCCTGTTGGTTTTACCTCACCAATCCCAACTTCTTGAAAATGGAGAGCGGCATCAGTTAATACTTGCCCCTAAATCGCACAATGCTCTCCCTATGTTCGGATGACCAATCGTGCATGGGATAGTGAAGCTGCCCGGGTCCTTCATCTTTCTTGGCGACTTCCTTTGAAGTATAGCACTGCACTCTCTTGATAAGCATCACTTGTCTCCTCCTTCCACCTTCTTTTGTTTGTAAGAATCTTTCATGAATTTTGCGTAGGAAGGCATCTGTCGAGAGCTTCAAAGCAAACGGGATGTTGATTTGTAGCTTTTTGAATACATCCGTAAACTTAGAAAAGCTGGCGATCTTTTGCCTCCTTCTTCAACCGTTGGGGGTACGGGATTCTGAAATATGGGGGCAGCTCTTTGGGATTATCAACCTCTTCCAGAATCTGTCTTTTAGTCTTCTTCTTCGCAAATTCTTCATCAACCAATTTCTCCCTCTGCGGTTTTTCAGCTTCTACAATAGTAGGAATAGAGGTAGTATCTTGGGAAGTTCCGGGTTCTTCATTGTTTACCTCTTCAAACTGCACCTTATTAATTCCAGCATCACTTGTCTTTTCTTCCCTCTCTTTTTCTTGTGGATTTAACACTCTCCCACTTCTTGTAATAATGGCCTTACAATCTTCCTTTGGGTTCTTCTCAGTATCCCCAGGCAATTGTCCTTGAGGTCTCTCTGCCATCTGCCTTGCCAGTTGGCTTATTTGATGCTCCAAGTTCTTGATTGAGGCATTTTGATTCTTCATAGTCTCTTGAGTCGCTTGCATGAACTGGCCTAGAATGTTCTCCAATTTTCTTGAACTCTCTTGAGGAGGCTTTGCTTGAGAACTTGAACTTTGCCCTTGTCTCCAACCAAAGTTAGGATGGTGCGGGTTGTAGGTGTTGGAGTAAGGATCATTTCTAGGCCCTTGGTTGCCCATATAATTTACCTCTTCTTGTCCCAAACTTCCAACCACATTGATCTCACAGTTTCCATTAGCATGGTTGCCTCCACAGAAATCACACACTGAGGTACCTTGAACTTGGACAGCTTGTAGTTGAGAATTCTGCAGTTGAACTGACCCCAGTTGCTTGGTAAGAATAGCCATTTGTGCCTTGAGAGCGCCAATTTCATCCAGCTCTAGAACACCTCTCTTAACCATTGATCGAGAACTAGGCATTTGATAGTCATTGTTAGCCATGTTCTCAATCAAGTCCTTTGCTTCTTCGGGCGTCTTCTGACTCAATGTCCCTCCTGCAGCCGCTTCAATCATACTTCTTGAATTCCTGTTGAGCCCATTAACAAATGTTGCAACCTGTTGCCATGTCTCTAGTTCATGATTGGGACAAGCTGTGAGTAAGGACATGAATCTCTCCCAGGCTTCATAGAGTGACTCACCATCCCTCTGTGCAAAGGCATTGATCTCCCGATCTCAGCTTGATCATTCTTGACGGAGGAAAGAATCGAGACAGAAACTTGCTCACCAAATCATTCCAAGTGATGATGCTTCCATGAGGATGAGATTGAAGCCATGACTTAGCTCTATCCCTCAAAGAGAAAGGGAAAAACCTTAACCGAATGGCCTCATCAGAAGCTCCATTTAGCTTGATGGTGTCACACAGCTCAATAAAAGTACCAATGTGGGCATGAGGGTCTTCACTCTCCAAACCTCCAAACTGATTTTGCTGCACAAGATGGAGAAGTGATGCCTTGATTTCGAAATTATTGCAAGCCACTGCGGGTCTCACAATCGGAGTTCCACATCTATCAACTCTAGGGGAAGTGTAGTCCCCCATTGTCCTTCTTGGTGCATTATCTTCAGCCATGGTGACAGCTGGTAATTCAACTAACAGTTCTTGCACTGCAGAGGATGTTCCTTCTCTGTTCTGTCTTGCCTTGGCTTTCTTCCTATTCCTTCTACAGAGTCTCTCGATCTCAGGGTTGAATTGAAGTTCACCTGGGTCGATTGTACCTCGCATACAAGGAACAAACAGAGTAGCGCCGAAAAAACAGAGAAAAACAGAAAAACAACACAAAACAGAAAATTACAGTAGAGAAACAGGAAACAGGAAAGAAAAACAGTAAAACTGCCTAAATTAGGAGTCCCCTTTGGTACTCGTGATATTGGCACACCGATCCCCGGCAACGGCGCCAAAAACTTGACACGGACTCGGCAAGTGTACCGGTTCGTTGCAAGTAATAAAACGGTAAGACCGGATATCGTTCTCAGGGATCGTGGACAATTACCACTTCGTAAATTAGACTACTATCTAGGCGATCAAATTTTGGAGTGAAGGTAGCTCTATCATCTAACAAGCAAACAAGAATAAAATGTTTTTGTTCTTTTTGGAATTTTATCAAACAGTTAGAATGCAGACAGAAATGTGAATAACAATTAGATAGAATTGTTAGGGTTAGACTAAGCTAATCCTCCCTTGATTGTTATGAAATGACAAGTAACACAGTTCCTAATTCAATTATGACAATCAAGTCTTTTTCTGAAATACTCAAGCCTAATGTCTTAGGTGCATTGAGCCTAAAATCCAAAATTAAACCCTAATGCCTTAGGTGGATTAACCTGAGATTTTGCATTAAGTCAAGACTTATAAGATTGCAAGCACCTCAAGACCTATGTCTAGGCTCATGAACTACTTGGCATTTGATTCATGAGCAAGCTCTAACACCAACCTTCCAGTTATCTATTAAAGCAACTAATCATTCCTAGGGTGATCAAGCCTAAGAAAGCATTAAGCATGGAATCAAACACTCATAAAGAACAAGGAAACTGCATTACAATCAAGTCATTTTACAATCAAGTTCAGAAGAGCAATCATCTAACCCCAACAAAGGGGAGTTTAGCTACACATAACTAAAGATAGAATCAAAGAAAGAGTTACAGAGATGAACAAGGGAAGGGGCTCCATAGAAGGTTGCACAGCAGCCACAGCAGCAAAGGTCTTATTTTTAGGTTTTTCTGGATGTCCTTCTGTTCTGCTTAGAGACCCTTTTATAACTTGCGGCCCGTCACGACCGTGACAGCCATCACGGCCAGGCCGTGATGACTTGGGCGCCTCTTCATTTACTGATTCATCACGGCCGTGATAGCCATCACGGCTAGGCCGTGATCGTTTCTGACTTTTCCAACTAACAGGTCACGGCCGTGATAGCCATCACGGCTAGGCCGTGATCATTTCTGACTTTTCCAACTGATTCATCACGACCGTGATAGCCATCACGGCTAGGCCGTGATCGTTTCTGACTTTTGGAGATCTTGCACAGCTGACACGTCACGGCCGTGATAGCCATCACGGCTAGGCCGTGACAGCTTCTGACTTTTGGCTCAATTCTTTCTTCACTCTTTTGCTCCTCACGGTAGTGAGGGCCATCACGGCTAGGCCGTGATACTCTCTGCTTGACTCAATTTCTTATCTTTTAAAGCTCTAAGTCATCCAAGCTTCATACTTGCAAATTCTTGGGCATTTAATCATGAATATCTGCAAAACAACACACAATACCACCTTATCCGTTCCAAAGGAAAAACTAAACAAAATAAACACTAAAATGGCCTAACTATATGCAAATGCATGCAGAAATGTACATGGAGAATGAGGTGAAATCACACTCATCACCCAGTAATGATGGCATTCCAAACATCTACATGGCACTTCGACATTTGATCAAACACTTGGAAGGTAACTAGCAGCGTTGTATAGGAAATAACATCTGGGTATTGTATTGCTGCGAGACCCTTTGAGGTGGTCACCAACAGAGATGGCTTGAATGATGGTGCCAGAACAACATCCCTGTCTGGTGGCTCCGGTGGTGGAATCGTTGTTGGGTTTAGCACGACAGGGGTGACGAAAACTCCTTTCTCGATTAACCCTGTAAACCCATTATGCTCTTTTTGCAGCGCTGAATCAAATGCTTTAGGAAGTGATTGTGGGTGGGAGCTGAAGACGGAAACGACATCCCAAAACGATGGTGAAGATTCGGTGCTGGTATGAATTTCGAAGTAGGAAGGTAACGGATGCAGCGAAGTCAAATCCTTGGAGACTTCGGTGGTAGGCTCCTTCAGTTGGTCAACCACTACCAAAACTGAATCGGTAATCTAACATCCTGTTTTTACATATATGTTTAATTTCTTTATTAAGGGTGATTAATTTGCTAAATGGTTATTTTTGTTTATTTTAATGTTTCTTGACATGAGTAATTTTATTTACTCATTTAAAAGATTTTATTAAGTACGTTAACACTACGATCCTACAGTGTATGCATGCTTGCAGGATGTAACACTCGGGTTTTTTTTACTGTTTACTGTTCTATATCGGTAAAATAGACAAAAATGTTTATATATATATATATATATATATATATATATATATATATATATATATTTAAAATCTTAGAAAATGATTTTGGATAAACCAATATCATATTCATACTCTACTTTACCATAAAGAGTTACAATTAAATTTTGGGTCGAAAATTTAGACGAAACCAGGTCTGTGATTTAATGACAGTAAGAATTTTACTGCCCAAATGATCTAATTTTGACTCGTGAACGAAATACTTAGGATTTTTATGAAGTTTCCAACATCTTAGGATTTTTTAAAATTTTTCAATTAAAAAATGAAATAATATATATTATGCGGGCGTTATACGAAATCGGGCGAACGACGGAGCTGAATACGGGATTTCCGGGACCCTCTAATGGATAAATGGCTAGTCATTCAAGATGACTCATAAGGGGTGAGTCATGTAGATGACTCACAATAGTAATGATGGATTTTTGGGGAATTTGCAATTATGTCCTTAACGTTGATTTTAATCACAAAAGGGCCATTGTATAAGATTACAATTTTGTCCCTAAAAATTTAAGCCTTGGACCCTTTTACCCTAGCTTTCCCACGGCTCAACCCCTCCATGAGAGCCCATTTCATTTCTATAAAAGCTTAGCTTCATCTTCTTCATTAAGTTTCTCCATTTTCACTTAAAAATCCTTAAGTTCCATAGCCTTGTTTTGTGAAGGAAGTGCTTGATTCTTATCTCATTTTCCATTTCCAAGAGGTATACCATACTCTTCTCACTTAGTTATAATCATGTTCTTGAATTATTTTTGTGTTTTGAAGCCTTGATCAATATGTGCCATCTTAGGGTTTCTAACTTCAAAAATCCATAAAAAATTCCAATGAGCATGAAACCAATTTCTATGATCTTAATATCCTCTCTATATTTAAGATCCAAGAGTATGCATCAAACAAAAATGTCTTGCCTAATGAACCTAACAAGGCTGAACCCTAGTTGTTGTGGGGGAAGGACTTTGTTCATTTTTTCTTAACTAGTCTTGCTTGATTCAATCTTATAGCTCATATATGTATTGAATCCATGATTGTTGAATCAAAATGAAACCTCTAAGCCATTGTTTTACTCATGGCCGAAATTTATATGTTGAAGGGTTGGAATATTTTATTTCAATCTTTGTATCTTAATCTTGGTTTTAGGGTTTTAAGTTATTAAGAATCACTAATCCAAAATCTTAGGAATTTTAGAAATTTTTAGTAATTTTAACACCCCCAAGGTCGAAACCAACATGTAGGTAATTAGGTGTTTTTAAGTTGTTTGATTGTTGATTGGTTGTTGTGTTTGTTGAAGGATAACTAGTATATCGGGTACGTGTGTTACCAACGCTTGGATTAAAGGCAAATCTTTTATCGGAGGAAAATTCTTCTAAAGGTAATGGGATTACCTGAGTGGTTTTTTCGATAGCTGTATGTAATTGTTTGTGGTTGGTATTATTTATTGAGTGTATTTATTATTTTACGTAGTTAGTATTATTTGTTTTTAAGTTATCTGCTTTTAATTATTTAATTATCTGCATTTAATTGTTGTTATATTTTGTTGCATGTCATTAATTGCTATTTGTTATATTATAGGCATGAAATTGTTAATGAGGTTGATTGTGGATTGTAAAGCCTGACAGTGGTCAGTGCTCAATTAATTACAAAGATAAAAGCATTAAAATGCTTTTTATGGAATGATAAGTTTTAATTAATGGAAAATTGTGACACCCTAACTCGAGTCATCACTTGGTTACCCGTTTGCGGAAATAAAACTTAATTTGCTAGTTGCTTTCGGAAAATAATGTTTTCTCAATGTTCATCTTTTCAAAATATGGTGATAAATTTTTTTTCTTTCTTTTAACCTCATAACAACAACAACGTAATAAAATCACACTTAAATACACGATGTATATAAGTCATACAACTATACTGCCTCATATGTTTTCACACCTAAATCAAAATCAGTTTCATTCTCAAAACATAATATAACATAATAGGACCTAAGCTGGTCGCAACTAACAGACACTACGGCCAAAGGAGAAACACAGCATGCCTCGAACTAGACAACCTTCTTCTTCTTGTAGGGATCATACCCCTTGTAAGACTCTGATATGTTTGTAAGGGTGAGACGCCAATATATGGATTTATCTCCATAACTAAATGCGCAACACAAAAGAAGGCACATACACATATACATGTCTATAACAACGAACTCATTCATATTATATCACATCGTTTATCAATGGGTTTCACACCTCAAACATCAACGTTGGAAAACTATGCATGAACACTTCAAAACATCATCTAAACATTCACACCTAATCTCATGAGATATCTCCAACCTCATGATGAGTTGATCAGACTCGATAATTACCAGCACACAACCACAGGCACACAACCAAAACCCATCACACACTGCCCAACATCGTGGTACAGAGTGCTAACAACGTAGATGGGGCCTCATTGTCCACCCGACACAATAAGAACATCGTTGGTATGATCTACCCTGACGTCGCAAGGTAATCACTCGTTTGATCATGGAACGTCTGCCAAATGCATGCAAGAAAAACATTTTATTCTCAACATTTTTCTTTGTGTTATATTTTTAAATATCTTTACAAATTTTATTAATCAACACAGGACCACAAAGTACGAGTACTCAATCACGAAGCCCCTAGACCTTGCAATCAGTCTTAGGTTCGTGGTAATAGAAAACATCCAAAACGTTTTAACTTCTTTATGTAGATACCCAGTCTACAACACAACGAACCTTAATACCCCGACGTCTCGGTTATTAAGTTCCATATCATCGTTTTACATCGTTTTTGTCTGTGAAAAACAAATCCAAAATAAGACAACGTCTTAAGAACACTAGTACCCCGACATCTCGGTTACTAAGTTCTATATCGTCATTTATATCATTTTTTTTGTCTGTAAAAACAAATCCAAAATAAAATCTCCGCAACTTATCCAAGTTACCGGAAATACGTCATTGAGTAAACTCATTTACAGAAAATCCTTTCTACTTGAAATTCGTTTGTAAAACGTCAAATCATAGAAAAATCCACTTTTCCTTTGGAAACTCATTTATTCCAAAATAACGTCAAATCATCAACAACTCTTTTACGGAAACTTCAACTCTAAAAAAAATAAATCAATTCAGATTAAATCTCATCTCAAAATAAGTACTGCTGTTTTTAAACTTTCACCATAAATAATTTCGAAACTCGCCGTCGTTTATTATTTTCCAAGAAAATGTTTTTAACTCAAACTTTGACTTTTTTTATAATAATTTTTTTAATAATTAATTTTTATATTATTATTATTATTATTATTTTAATAAGGTATTTCCGAATATTAATTTCACTAAATAACTTTTTACAATATTACGGAATTTCTTGCGTTAAAATTAGCAGTACAAAAAAAAATTCACGGTTACGCTCTCACCGTGACTCATAAATTACTTTTACACTGATAAATCATTAAAATAATAATATTTCTCAAAACTCATTATTTTTCCAAAACAATATTTTCCACCACTATTATATTCCAACATTCCCCATAAAAACATTGAATATAATTTTCACAACTCATCAAAGCTTTTATCTGGTTAATCGGTTGTGCACTGACCACTGTCAGGCCTCTCAAACAACATTCAACAACATCATCAAAATTATATCACCAGGCATATCATGCATCATAGCAATATAATATAATACTGCAAATAATTAAATAAATTAAAAGCATATCAATCATCGATACACAGAAAAACAACATAAACAAATAACCACAACTAGATCTAAATCATATAAACCACACTAAAAGCAATTAGTTATTGAGAAAATCCATCAGGTAAGCTCCCCTTACCTCTTGAAGCTCCTCGGTGAAATCAACAGAACTCTGTCGGTTGTCGGAAACCCTCGTACGCCGTAGAACAATTAACCTTCAACAACACATCCAAACAACCAATCAAAACAAGCAAAACAAACACCTAATCCTCTCTAATAGGTCACGGCCTCCTTAGAGTTTTGTGGCTCAAAATCTCCAAACTTGATTAAGTCAAGGATTAATGATCCTAATATACTTAAGGAAATGGATTAAGGCTAAACAACAAAGTTAAGAATCAAAACCATCCTAATCCTCTAAATGGTAGATTCGGCCAACACATGACCATGAGGCTAGGGTTTTTAGTTTAATGAACCAACTAGGATTCAACAAGTATACAAGTATGTATGATGAAAGACATGATCATACATCAAAAGCAAGAACAAAAACTCCATCCATCCTTTCCTATAGGATCCGGCCAAGATGGGTTTCAAGGGAAGAAAATTTTTGATCATCACATGCTCTTAGATACATACAGTATACATGATTATAAGAACATAGGAAGTGGTTTCAACATCATAAGATTTTTCTAGAATTTGTTATGAATTTTCAAAGTTCTAGATCTAGAAACTTAAAAGTGATGAACATAGATGAAATAGACTTTGAATCATGAAACTTATTGAAGAACATAGCCATGATTAGGGAAGGAGAATAGTATTCACCTCTTGAAGATCAAAAACAAGTGAAGATCCAAGGACTTGCTTAACAAAATCAAGCTTTTGTGTTCTTGAAAAGTTTAGAGCAGTTTCGGTAATTTGGACATATCTCTTAATATACTTATCCGTTTTAATGTTCTTTATGTCATTGGAAAGAAGAGAGAAATAGGAACAACTTTTATGTAGAAAGTTTTTCTAGATTCATAAAGTAAATGGTCAGAATCGCTTGGCAAAAAATCTGACAAATATGAACACTTATGGTTGTTCTTGAAGTTCTTAAGAGAAAAGTATGAGTTTTGGAGAGAAAGATGTCATAAATGAAAGAATGAAATTGTATAAATGTGAGATAATGAAGGAGCCGTGAGTTTTAGAGGCAATTTGGTCCAAATTTACAATGGCATGGCTTGAAAAATTCATGAAGAGCCAAGGGTAAAATCGTCATTTCCAGGCAAAATATTCCTTTGTCATAAATGCGCCATTATGGCCATTATGACGCGGATAGGATCGTCATAAATGCCTGTCACATCGGTCAAATCCATCACCTTAGCCCCGTTACTGACTCCCTGGTTCATCCGACATAGGTTTTTCCTAGAGATATTTCGACGTATTCGCCCGCAGCAAATATAATATTTTAATTTTTACGCTAAATTTTTCAAAACTTCCAGTATTGTAGTAAATACGATAAAAACATTTTTCATCTCATTCACGAATTAAAATTAGGTTTTATGAGCAGTAAACTTTTACTGTCACTGAAAACGCAGATCGGATTCCGTCTGAATTTTCAACCCAAAATTTCATCGTAACCCTATAATATAAAGCATGATATGGAAATGACATTGGTTTACCCAAAATCATTTTCTGAGTCTCGGATAAAAATATATATGTTTATATATTTATTACTGATATTAGGAAGCAGCGAAAATCGGGGTGTTACATTACTACCCCACTTAAAAAAAAAATTCGTCCTCGAAACTTCAAGACTCGAAACTAAACAGGATCTCTTATTCCCAAAGTCATACTCTCACAAGAAAGTATATAAAAGAATTTCATCAATCTGGTAAGAAAACAAGAACATTCTGTACATAAAGATTCTTTAACAAATTCAGGGAAGTAAAAATATATGATCGGTACATGTTTACAAACTTGAATCTAAGAAAGTTTCTTCCCTCACAAGAATTTCCTTGCCAACAATTTAAAAGAACTATGGTCCATCAAGAATTCAGACTGAATCACTTTCTACCAAACGTAAAAGTGACTAGAGCAAGTCTTATTTGAGAAACTAGTTTTGTCCAGAAAGTGTCTATCCTAAACAACAATAGGATAGTCTAAACATATAGAATTCCACCGTGAAGTTTAAAAGAAACAGAAAATTTCAACATATCCACACACAATCCATCGAAATAAGTACGAATTGTACCCGAATTAAAATAGTGTAGTTAGGAGGTTACCTTCTTGGTTTGAAGTCTTAGCACCCCACACACTATATACTCTACCCGCAGTCTTTGGCCTGACAACATTGGTGTTATTGACAGCCGATTCACGCCTTGGCGCATTGCATTCCTTCGATATCTGTACCACTTGACCAAATCAGTTAGGCCACCACCAGAAAATGAATTCCTTACTTACTTATTAACACACATTACTTCTAAGAAGTAATTCGAACAAAACTTAACTCAGAGAAAACACAACGTCAACACAACAGACCTATTTCCCAAAGATCCCGAAAGACTCGACTAGCTCTGATACCACTAATGTGACACCCTAACTCGGGTCATCACATGGTTAACCGTTTGCGGAAATAAAACTTAATTTGCTTGTTGCTTTCAGAAAATAATGTTTTCTCAACATTCAACTTTTCAAAATATGATGATAAATTTTTTTTTTCTTTTAACCTCATAACAACAACAACGTAATCAAATCACACTTAAATACACAATGTATATAAGTCATACAACTATACTGCCTCATATGTTTTCACACCTAAATCAAAATCAGTTTCATTCTCAAAACATAATATAACATAATAGGACCTAAGCTGGTCGCAACTAACAGACACTACGGCCAAAAGTAGCAACACAGCATGCCTCGAACTAGACAACCTTCTTCTTCTTGTAGGGATCATACCCCTTGTAAGACTCTGATATGTTTGTAAGGGTGAGACGCCAATATATGGATTTATCTCCATAACTAAATGCGCAACACAAAAGAAGGCACATACACATATACATGTCTATAACAACGTACTCATTCATATTATATCACATCGTTTATCAATGGGTTTCACACCCCAAACATCAACGTTGGAAAACTATGCATGAACACTTCAAAACATCATCTAAACATTCACACCTAATCTCATGAGATATCTCCAACCTCATGATGAGTTGATCAGACTCGATAATTACCGGCACACAACCACAGGCACACAGCCAAAACCCATCACACACTGCCCAACATCGTGGTACAGAGTGCTAACAACGTAGATGGGGCCTCATTGTCCACCGACACAATAAGAACATCGTTGGTATGATCTACCCTGACGTCGCAAGGTAATCACTCGTTTGATCATGGCACGTCTGCCAAATGCATGCAAGAAAAACATTTTATTCTCAACATTTTTCTTTGTGTTATATTTTTAATTGTCAAAGCTCTCAAAAGCTTACAACCCATCATCGTTTTAAACATCGAAGCTCTCAAAAGCATCATCGTTTTAAGCATCGAAGCACTCAAAAGCTTACGACTCAACATCGTTTTAAATATCTTTACAACTTTTATTAATCAACACAGGACCTCAAAGTCCGAGTGCTCAATCACAAAGCCCCTAGACCTTGCAATCAGTCTTAGGTTCGTGGTAATAGAAAACATCCAAAACGTTTTAACTTCTTTAAGTAGATACCCAATCTACAACACAACGGACCTTAATACCCCGACGTCTCGGTTATTAAGTTCCATATCATCGTTTTACATCGTTTTTGTCTGTGAAAAACAAATCCTAAATAAGACAACGTCTTAAGAACACTAGTACCCCAACATCTCGGTTACTAAGTTCTATATTTTCATTTATATCATTTTTTTTGTCTGTGAAAACAAATCCAAAATAAGATCTCCGCAACTTATCGAAGTTACCGGAAATACGTCATTGAGTAAACTCATTTACAGAAAATCCTTTCTACTTGAAATTCGTTTGTAAAATGTCAAATCATAGAAAAATCCACTTTTCCTTTGGAAACTCATTTTTTCCAAAATAATGTCAAATCATCAACAATTCTATTACCGAAACTTCAACTCTAAAAAAAATAAATCAATTCAGATGAAATCTCTTCTCAAAATAAGTACTGCTGTTTTTAAACTTTCACCGTAAATAATTTCGAAACCTGCCGTCATTTATCATTTTCCAAGAAAATGTTTTTAAGTCAAACTTTGACTTTTTTTTATAATAATTTTTTTAATAATATATTATTATTATTGTTATTATAAGGTAGTTTCGAATATTAATTTCACTAAATAACTTTTTACAATATTACGGAATTTCTTGCGTAAAAATTAGCAGTACAAAAAAAAATTTCACGGTTACGCTCTCATCGTGACTCATAAATTACTTTTACACTGATAAATCATTAAAATAATAATATTTCTCAAAACTCATTATTTTTCCAAAACAATATTTTCCACCACTATTATATTCCAACATTCCCCATAAAAACATTGAATATAATTTTCACAACTCATCAAAGCTTTTATCTGATTAATCGGTTGTGCACTGACCACTGTCAGGCCTCTCAAACAACATTCAACAACATCATCAAAATTATATCACCAGGCATATCATGCATCATAGCAATATAATATAATACTGCAAATAATTAAATAAATTAAAAGCATATCAATCATCGATACACAGATAAACAACATAAACAAATAACCACAACCAGATCTAAATCATATAAACCACACTAAAAGCAATTAGTTATTGAGAAAATCCATCAGGTAAGCTCCCCTTACCTCTTGAAGCTCCTCGGTGAAATCAACAGAACTCTGTCGGTTGACGGAAACCCTCGTACGCCGTAGAACAATTAACCTTCAACAACACATCCAAACAACCAATCAAAACAAGCAAAACAAACACCTAATCCTCTCTAATAGGTCACGGCCTCCTTAGAGTTTTGTGGCTCAAAATCTCCAAACTTGCTTAAGTCAAGGATTAATGATCCTAATATACTTAAGGAAATGGATTAAGGCTAAACAACAAAGTTAAGAATCAAAACCATCCTAATCCTCTAAATGGTATATTCGGCCAACACATGACCATGAGGCTAGGGTTTTTAGTTTAATGAACCAACTAGGATTCAACAAGTATACAAGTATGTATGATGAAAGACATGATCATACATCAAAAGCAAGAACAAAAACTCCATCCATCCTTTCCTCTAGGATCCGGCCAAGATGGGTTTCAAGGGAAGAAAATTTTTGATCATCACATGCTCTTAGATACATACAGTATACATGATTATAAGAACATAGGAAGTGGTTCAACATCATAAGATTTTTCTAGAATTTGTTATGAATTTTCAAAGTTCTAGATCTAGAAACTTAAAAGTGATGAACATAGATGAAATAGACTTTGAATCATGAAACTTATTGAAGAACATAGACATGATTAGGGAAGGAGAATAGTATTCACCTCTTGAAGATCAAAAACAAGTGAAGATCCAAGGACTTGCTTAACAAAATCAAGCTTTTGTGTTCTTGAAAAGTTTAGAGCAGTTTCGGTAATTTGGACATATCTCTCAATATACTTATCCATTTTAATGTTCTTTATGTCGTTGGAAAGAAGAGAGAAAGAGGAACAACTTTTATGTAGAAAGTTTTTCTATATTCATAAAGTAAATGGTCAGAATCGCTAGGAAAAAAATCTGACGAATATGAACACTTATGGTTGTTCGTGAAGTTCTTAAGAGAAAAGTATGAGTCTTGGAGAGAAAGATGTCATAAATGAAAGAATGAAATTGCCTAAATGTGAGATAATGAAGGAGCCGTGAGTTTTAGGGGCAATTTGGTCCAAATTTACAATGGCATGGCTTGAAAATTTCATGAAGAGCCTAGGGTAAAATCGTCATTTCCAGGCAAAATATTCCTTTGTCAAAAATGCGTCATTATGGCCATTATGACGTGGATAGGATCGTCATAAATGCCTGTCACATCGGTCAAATCCGTCACCTCAACCCCGTTGCTGACTCCCTGGTTCATCTGACGCAGGTTTTTCCTAGATATATCTCGACGTATTCACCTGCAGCAAATATAATATTTTAATTTTTACGCTAAATTTTTCAAAACTTCGAGTATCGTAGTAAATAAAAAAAAAAACATTTTTCATCTCGTTAACGAATTAAAATTTGGTTTTCTGAGCAGTAAACTTTTACTGTCAGTGAAAATGCAGACCGGGTTCCGTCTGAATTTTCAACCCAAAATTTCATCGTAACCCTATAATATAAAGCATGATATGGAAATGACATTGGTTTACCCAAAATCATTTTGAGTCCCGGATAAAAATATATATGTTTATATATTTATTACCGATATTAGGAAGCAGCGAAAATCGGGGTGTTACATTACTACCCCACTTAAAAAAATTTTCGTCCTCGAAATTTCGTGACTCGAAACTGAACAAGATCTCTTAATCCCACGGTCATACACTCACAAGAAAGTATATAAAAGAATTTCATCAATCTGGTAAGAAAACAAGAACATTCTGTACATAAAGATTCTTTAACAAATTCAGGGAAGTAAAAATATATGATCGGTACATGTTTACAAACTTGAATCTAATAAAGTTTCTTCCCTCACAGGAATTTCCTTGCCAACAATTTAAAAGAACTATGGTCCGTCAAGAATTCAGACTGAATCACTTTCTACCAAACGTAAAAGTGACTAGAGCAAGTCTCATTTGAGAAACTAGTTTTGTCCAGAAAGTGTCTATCCTAAACAACAATAGGATAGTCTAAACATATAGAATTCCACCATGAAGTTTAAAAGAAACAGAAAATTTCAACATATCCACACACAATCCATCGAAATAAATATGAGTTGTACCCGAATTAAAATAGTATAGTTAAGAGGTTATCGTCTTGGTTTGAAGTCACTGCTCCCCACACACTATATACTCTACCCGCAGTCTTTAGCCTGACAACATTGGTGTTATTGACAACCCATTCACGCCTTGGCGCATTGCATTCCTTCGATATGTGTCCCACTTGACCAAATTAGTTAGGTCACCACCAGAAAATGAATTCCTTACTTACTTATTAACACACATTACTTCTAAGAAGTAATTCAAACAAAACTTAACTCAGAGTAAACACAACGTCAACACAACAGACCTATTTCCCAAAGATCCCGAAAGACTCGACCAGCTCTGATACCACTAATGTGACACCCTAACTCGGGTAATCACATGGTTACCCGTTTGCGGAAATAAAACTTAATTTACTGGTTGCTTTCGGAAAAAATGTTTTCTCAACGTTCATCTTTTCAAAATATGGTGGTAATTTTTTTTTCTTTTAACCTCATAACAACAACAACGTAATCAAATCACACTTAAATACACAATGAAATAAGTCATACAACTATGCTGCCTCATATGTTTTCACACCTAAATCAAAATCAGTTTCATTCTCAAAACATAATATAACATAATAGGACCTAAGCTGGTCGCAACTAACAGACACTACGACCAAAAGGAGCCACACAGCATGCCTCGAACTAGACAACCTTCTTCTTCTTGTAGGGAACATACCCCTTGTAAGACTCTGATATGTTTGTAAGGGTGAGATGCCAATATATGGATTTTTCTCCATAACTAAATGCGCAACACAAAAGAAGGCACATACACATATACATGTCTATAACAACGTACTCATTCATATTATATCACATCGTTTATCAATGGGTTTCACACCCCAAACATCAACGTTGGAAAACTATGCATGAACACTTCAAAACATCATCTAAACATTCACACCTAATCTCATGAGATATCTCCAACCTCATGATGAGTTGATCAGACTCGATAATTACCGGCACACAGCCACAGGCACACAGCCAAAACCCATCACACACTGCCCAACAACGTGGTACAGAGTGCTAACAACGTAGATGGGGCCTCATTGTCCACCCGGCATAATAAGAACATCGTTGGTATGGTCTACCCTGACATCGCAAGGTAATCACTCGTTTGATCATGGAACGTCTGCCAAATGCATGCAAGAAAAACATTTTATTCTCAACATTTTTCTTTGTGTTATATTTTTAATTGTCAAAGCTCTCAAAAGCTTACAACCCATCATCGTTTTAAACATCGAAGCTCTCAAAAGCATCATCGTTTTAAGCATTGAAGCACTCAAAAGCTTACGACTCAACATCGTTTTAAATATCTTTACAACTTTTATTAATCAACACAGGACCTCAAAGTCCGAGTGCTCAATCACAAAGCCCCTAGACCTTGCAATCAGTCTTAGGTTCGTGGTAATAGAAAACATCCAAAACATTTTAACTTCTTTAAGTAGATACCCAATCTACAACACAACGAACCTTAATACCCTGACGTCTCGGTTATTAAGTTCCATATCATCGTTTTACATCGTTTTTGTCTGTGAAAAACAAATCCTAAATAAGACAACGTCTTAAGAACAATAGTACCCCGACATCTCGGTTACTAAGTTCTATATTTTCATTTATATCATTTTTTTTTGTCTGTGAAAACAAATCCAAAATAAGATCTCCGCAACTTATCCAAGTTACCGGAAATACGTTATTGAGTAAACTCATTTACAGAAAATCCTTTCTACTTGAAATTTGTTTGTAAAACGTCAAATCATAGAAAAATCCACTTTTCCTTTGGAAACTCATTTTTTCCAAAATAATGTCAAATCATCAACAACTCTTTTACTGAAACTTCAACTCTAAAAAAAATAAATCAATTCAGATTAAATCTCTTCTCAAAATAAGTACTGCTGTTTTTAAACTTTCACCGTAAATAATTTCGAAACCTGCCGTCATTTATCATTTTCCAAGAAAATGTTTTTAAGTCAAACTTTGACTTTTTTTTATAATAAATTTTTTTTAATAATTAATTTTTTATATTATTATTATTATTATTATTATTATTATTATTATTATTATTTTAATAAGGTAGTTTCGAATATTAATTTCACTAAATAACTTTTTACAATATTACGGAATTTCTTGCGTAAAAATTAGCAGTACAAAAAAAATTTCACGGTTACGCTCTCACCGTGACTCATAAATTACTTTTACACTGATAAATCATTAAAATAATAATATTTCTCAAAACTCATTATTTTTTAAAAACAATATTTTCCACCAATATTATATTCCAACATTCCCCATAAAAACATTGAATATAATTTTCACAACTCATTAAAGCTTTTATCTGATTAATCGGTTGTGCAATGACCACTGTCAGGCCTCTCAAACAACATTCAACAACATCATCAAAATTATATCACCAGGCATATCTTGCACCATAGCAATATAATATAATACTGCAGATAATTAAATAAATTAAAAGCAGATCAATCATCGATACACAGATAAACAACACAACGTAAACAACATAAACAAATAACCACAACCACATATAAATATAATACTCTGTCGGTTGTTGGAAACCCTCGTACGCCGTAGAACAATTAACCTTCAACAACACATCCAAACAACCAATCAAAACAAGCAAAACAAACACCTAATCCTCTCTAATATGTCACGGCCTCCTTAGAGTTTTGTGGCTCAAAATCTCCAAACTTGCTTAAGTCAAGGATTAATGATCCTAATACACTTAAGCAAAAGGATTAAGGCTAAACAACATAGTTAAGAATCAAACCCATCCTAATCCTCTAAATGGTAGCTTCGGCCAACACATGACCATGAGGCTAGGGTTTTTAGTTTAATGAACCAACTAGGATTCAACAAGTATACAAGTATGAATGATGAAAGACATGATCATACATCAAAAACAAGAACAAAAACTCCATCCATCCTTTCCTCTTGGATCCGGCCAAGATGGGTTTCAAGGGAAGAAAATTTTTGATCATCACATGCTCTTAGATACATACAGTATACATGATTATAAGAACATAGGAAGTGGTTTCAACATCATAAGATTTTTCGAGAATTTGTTATGAATTTTCAAATTTCTAGATCTTGAAACTTAAAAGTGATGAACATAGATGAAATAGACTTTGAATCATGAAACTTATTGAAGAACATAGGAATGATTAGGGAAGGAGAATAGGATTCACCTCTTGAAGATCAAAAACAAGTGAAGATCCAAGGACTTGCTTCACAAAATCAAGCTTTTGTGTTCTTGAAAAGTTTAGAGCAGTTTCGGTAATTTGGACATATCTCTCAATATACTTATCCATTTTAAATGTTCTTTATGTCGTTGGAAATAAAAGAGAAAGAGGAACAACTTTTATGAAGAAAGTTTTTCGATATTCATAACAGAAAATGGTCAGAATCGCTAGGAAAAAAATCTGACGAATATGAACACTTATGGTTGTTCTTGAAGTTCTTAAGAGAAAAGTATGAGTTTTGGAGAGAAAGATGTCATAAATGAAAGAATGAAATTGCCTAAATGTGAGATAATGAAGGAGCCGTGAGTTTTAGGGGCAATTTGGTCCAAATTTACAAAGGCATGGCTTGAAAAATTCATGAAGAGCCAAGGGTAAAATCGTCATTTCAAGGCAAAATATTCCTTTGTCATAAATGCGTCATTATGGCCATTATGACGCAGATAGGATCGTTATAAATGCTTGTCACATCGGTCAAATCCATCACCTCAGCCCCGTTGCTGACTCCCTGGTTCATCTGTCGCAGGTTTTTCCTAGAGATATCTCGACGTATTCACCCGCAGCAAATATAATATTTTAATTTTTATGCTAAATTTTTCAAAACTTCCAGTATCGTATTAAATACGATAAAAACATTTTATATCCCGTTCACGAATTAAAATTTGGTTTTCTGAGCAGTAAACTTTTACTGTCAGTGAAAACGCAGATCGGGTTCCATCTGAATTTTCAACCCAAAATTTCATCGTAACCCTATAATATAAAGCATGATATGGAAATGACATTGGTTTACCCAAAATCATTTTGAGTCTCGGATAAAAATATATATGTTTCTATATTTATTACCGATATTAGGAAGCAGCGAAAATCGGGGTGTTACAAAAATAGTAATATCATATTACTTAGTTATTTGATTGGTTAAAATGGATAATAGTGAAAAAAGTTATTATTTTAATGATTTAACGGTGAAAGAGTGTTTTTTGAGTCACAATGAGTACGTAACCGTGAAAATATTTTAGTACTGCTGATTTTGACGTAAGAAATTTCTAAATAATAGAAAATGTTATTTTAAGAAAATAAGTTTCAAAAATAAGTTATTATTGTAACAGCCTGATCTTAATTATGAGGTTTAATCGGTTAAAATATAATTAATTATATTTAAATTTGAGAGTTAGAAAGTGTTTTTGAATAAAACAAAATCATATTCGTAGTATACTTTATGGTAGAGGGTTACGGTAAAATTTTGGGTTGAAAATTCAGTCGAAACCCGGTCTGCACTTTCACTGACAGTAAGTTTACTGAGCAGAAAACCTAATTTTGAACCGTGAACGAAACGGTGAGTGTTTTTGTGATGTTTTGTATGATATTGGAAATTTTCGAAAATTTGAGTTCAGAAATAAAATATAATATTTATTCTGGGAGAAAAAAGATCGGAAACTTGAACCGGATAATCAATGAAGCAGAGCAGGGAGCACAAAAGTGATGTAGTGATATGTGAGAGTGAGGTGACTTACTAGGGGGATGACCTAAGTCACATCCTAAAAAGTGGTCATGATGACACTTTTTAAATTATAACATATTATATGCTAAAAACCCATTTTTCTCTCTCTTCTTCAACCAAACAAGGCATAAACCAAAACTTGGCCACCAAGACTTGCTTCTCCCTCTCTCTTTCATGCCACTCTCACCCCTCCCTCTATAAATACTGATTTCATTTTCTCTTCATCACTTTCCTACTCCTAACACTTAAAGTTGCCATATTAACTTAGTTTCAAGCTTCAAGTTCTTCATACTTTTTATTTCAATTTTCACGGGTAACCCTATCATACTCTTCTTTTCAAGTTTTACACTTATTTCATGAGTTTACTTTATGTCTTCTTAAAATGTTCTTAAATATCTTTTAACTTCTAAAATCTCTAGAAAATGGTAGAAAACTTCATTTGAGTTGAAACCAATTTCTATGGACTTCTATTAATCTCTACTTTCATATTCTAAGAGCTTGTATCAAACACACATATCTAACCTATTTTTCCAAGGATTGCCGAAACTATGTATTAGTGGCCTAGGAAGTTTTGTTTCAACTTTTTGAAAGATGATCATGTAAAGAGCTTCTAGATACCTCTTGATCTTAAATCTAAAGTATTGGAAAGTTTAAATATTTCTAGCCTATTTATCCTATGATGGTCGAACCTATGATGGCTGTGAACCTAGGATTTTTTGTTTTCATTTTCCAATATGATCATGGACTTGAGCTCCTTAATACATTTGAATTCTAAGTCTAAGATATTGGAAAGTTGGAAATTTCTAGCCTACTTATACTAAAGAGGTCGAAACCTACCCTAAGTGGTTGGATGATTTTTATTCCATATTTTCAAGTTATAGCAATTTATCTAAGTTACCTAGAACCTAAGTGATAAGTATCCAAAGGCTTATGTTGAGAAAAGAATCATAACTCTAATTTGAATTAAATGGCCAAACCTAGCCTAAAGAGAACATAGATAAGTTTGTTTGATTTATCGGTTATTATTTTGATTGGTTAAAGGTGGAGTTAATACTTTGTGGTGTGACAATGAGGAGCTTCGAGTTCAGGAGTTCGGTGATAACCCAGGTGGGGGAAAGAACCAACCTATCGTCGGAATGGATAAGTAGTAGATTATATAATAATTATGTAGGGCGACCTAAACCCTATTAGTAGTCGAGTAATCAACAAGACCAAAATCACATTGGAAACCTTTTCTAAAAAACCAATGGCGATTCGGGGATTGTAGGTTTATTGATATTAGGTTGATTTTATATTGTTAATGGTTGATTTGATTTTATTACCTTTATTGAATTAATTTTGTGCTATGTTGGTGATATGGGAATATTTTGATTGATATTGTGTTATGCATATCTGCCTGGTTTGTATTATTATGCTTAGTGGTTTTTAAGCAAAGATATATATGTTGTCTAAGAGACGATTGTTTTGGGTGTGAGGATAATAATGATTTAGAAGTGCCTAACCTAGATGATGTATGTTAAAGAGGTGTTACGGCATAGAATGTGTGTCAAGTTCTAATGGAAGGTTAAGGCACTAAGATGTTGTTAAAACGGGTTGGTGAGATTCAAGTATAGGTGTTGTTGTCCACAATCGTGTATTGGTAATATAATACACAAGGACAAAAGTGTATTGGTAATATAATACACAAAGACAAAAGTGTATTGGTAATATAATACGCAAGGGCATCTGTGTATTGGTAATATAATACACCGTGTATTTGTAATATAATACACGTGAAACACTTCTGTGTATTGGTAATATAATACACCGTGTATTGGTAATATAATACACGTAAAACACTTCTGTGTATTGGTAATATAAGACACCGTGTATGGGTAATATAATACACGTAAAATCAAGAGTTCTCGCGAGACCACATCCACCTTAGGGAATGGGGGTGGAACACCTTAACGGGAATGAAGGTGTGCACTAGGTGGAACATCCTAACGGGAATAAGGGTGTGCCCCGATGCAAATGAGGGATGGTGACAGGAGTGGTAGTGGCCACAATAACGTAAAGACATGGTGACAGGATTAAAGAGATTACATTAAAATATAGTGTTAGATTGCCTGAGTGTAAGGGTAGAGGATGATATATATTAACTTGAGGATGATTCGTTAGTTATGTGTGTTGTTTGTCTGTGACAATTATTGTATAATTTACTATGACTATTTTCCTCTTTTTGATGATAGAACTATTTCTTATCCCCTGTATGTTTCTGTATTTTGTATTTTATCTCCTTGTGGAATCGTACGAGAAGACCCTGTGGATGAGCATAACCAGGAGGAGTTGGGTGGAACTCCCTACGAACCGGAGGCTGGAGGATGAGTTGTGATCCATGGTGATTAGGGTCTAGTCAGTTATGTCCAGTGCGTCTCGTGAGGCGTATTTTTATTATGTTTTTCGTTGTTTAACACTTTGTCTAAGTATATGCTTGTGAGGGATCCTACTGATAGGATATCTTCAACAGTGTTTTGGAATATGCATAATATACTTATATTGTGATATGACATGCTATATGAAGTTGTATACTTTATAAGTTAAGTATTTAATTTTTTACGTATTTTTTTACGTTAAGCGTGCGATTAAGTAATTAAATAATGAGGTTTTAATCTAATGACACAAAGGGGCACAGCGGGGTGTCTCAATTATGGTGTTGAAAAAATTGCTTTACTAGAAAAGTCCAAATATGACTTAAAAACATTTTTAAATGTCAAACGTCGGACAATTCCAACAATATTTACAGAAGTATTACTAAAAAGGGTAATAGTAGTTAAAGCAGAGAATTTGTCTCAAAGCAATGCTTTCAGGTTCAAAATATTGATTTTTGAAAGAAAATGAATTTTAAGGGATCTTGAGGACTTTATAAAATGAATTTCTAACGTAAAAGGATTTTTATGCAAAATAGCTTTATACAACGGTGTTATTTCTAGCAACTTGGATAAGTTAAGGAACTTTTTGTTTTGTTTTGTGTTTCACAGAACGAAAATGATTTTAAAGATGAAAAATGGACCTAGAAGCCGAGACGTTGGGGTTCTAGTGTTAAACAGTGTGGACAGTGTGTCCCAATGGTGAAGTTATAGGCTATATGTCCTATAAAACATTGAATTTATTTTGTGCGCTAAAATCTACGTATCTAAAACTGGTGCATCGGTCTAGATTTCGTGATTTGCACATTTTGACTTGGAGTCTATTTTTATTGGAATGATGGATTAAACTTAAAATGTTTAAACATTGAATTGGTCGTGAGTCTTTGAGCTCCGACACGGAAAGAATGAACACAAAGAAAATGATGTGAACAAAACATTTTACATGCATTTTTGGGCAGACTTGCCTACGCATTGGACTTGAATTCTTGATGGCAAGTATTCATGATGTTTGCATCATTGTGCCTTGATGGACAAATGAAATGAAACCATATACTATGAATAGTATTCACTGTGCCTCGTTTTGGACAGTGCTATGGTTGATTTAAAACCTGCCTTATTTGGCAATGATAAAACCTGCCTTATTTGGCAACGAGAGCTTGATCAGCTCATTTGGTGGTTGAAGCTCCGGAGATTAGGTACCAAAGTTAGATGATGAATATAGAAGTGTCATTGTTTTTAAAACGACGACAAATGTCAGGTATGAAACCCTTTGATAAATAAATTATTTATCTTTGACTATACATGTTAAATGATGTTTGAGTGTCGTGCATATGGTTATCATTTTAAAATCCATATATTGGTTCTCACCCTTGAATGTTTTATTGTTGGTCCTTTTTCTGTATGGCGTATACTTCTTTGAGTATAGATGGATCCGACGATGCCACTGGCACACACGGGGGTTTGTTCCCTCCGTTTTGAGGATGTGGAGAATATAGGTGCGTGGGTTATTAACCCTGGAGCCTAAGGTGCGACTTATACCGGGGGTATACATACCGTAGAGGGCACCATAGTGACTGGACCACAGCGTGAGCATCGGACTGTAGAGACCATAAAGTTATCTTTACATTAGGTGTGGTTCCTACTATAGCACCTGGTTGATCATGGGGAGCTTGAGGCAAGGCCGTTAGCTGAGGTAGCACCGGCATCACCTCCAGAGGAGATAGTTATAGATCCGGAGGAGGATCCAGAGGAGTTCGTTGAGGATGTGCCCGAGTACATTCCTCTTGATGACAATGATGATTCACCAGATGAGGGTGCAGTCGCGTCTTCATCCGATACTTCTGCGCGGAGTGGGATTGACCACCATGGTCTTACCAATGGGTATCACTAGATATTGACGAGTTGTAGGTAGATTCCATTTTTGGGGTAATGACTTGGTCAGTTTATTCAGGCTACTGAGAGCCATGTTTTTGTTATATGGTCATAGACGATTCGCTACGTGTTTGTTATATTTTTATTTCTTTACTTAGTTATGATGTGAATGGCCTGTTCTGATAATGGCCCTGTATAGTTATATAGTTGTACAAAACTGCTGATGCATATGATGATATATATATGTTACGTTTGGTTATGTTGTTGTTTGTTGTCAAGTTAAAAAGAAAAAAAAATTATCACCATTTTTGGTATTAAGAAAAGTGTTATAAAATATTATTTTCCGAAAGTAACCAGCATAATTAAAGTTTATTTTTCCTCAATGAGTTACTATATGATGACCCAAGAAGAGGTGTCGAATTTGTGGTATCAGAACTGGTCGAGTCTTTCGGGAATGTTTGGGGAATAGGTCTGTTGTGTTGACGTTGTGTGTTCTCTAATTAAGATTTGTTTGAAATTAATTCTTATAAGTAATGTGTTAATAAGTAATTAAGTGTTTCATTTTCTGGTTGTGGTCTAACTAACGTGGTCTTGTAGGTCAGTTATGGAACTGGAACCAGAAGGTGGACGTGGACGTGGACGCGGTCGTGGAAGGGGTCGTAGAGGTGGTCCCTTGGGTGGCCGTGGCAATGAGGACTATGATGGTGGAGTAGATTATATTGCTCAAGAAATGGATAACACTGCGGTTGCCATTGCTATGCAGACAGCTACTATGGCTGCTCAGACCCAACAAGCGGTGGAAGGTAGAGGTCTGACTATGTTCCGACGTTAGAATCCTTCACAGTATAACGGGGATACGGAACCTAAGAAAGCGGGCTTATGGATCCAAGAGTTACAAAAGATCTTTGAACTCATTCTTATCCCAGAAAGAGTCAAGGTTTCTTATGCGACGTTCTTACTAGTAGGAGAGGCAGAGTACTGGTAGAGAGGTGCTCGACAACTGCTGGATGCTGATCATCAGGAAATTACTTGGGATCTGTTCAAAAATGCATTTCTAAACAAGTATTTTCCGGAGAGTGTTCGGATTGAGTAAGAACAAGAATTTCTGCGATTATACCAGTGAGATCTGACTGTGGGGGAGTATGCGGCAAAGTTTGAATCGCTCACTAAATATTTCCATTTCTTTCAAGCACAACCAAATGAAAGCTGGAAATGTGAGAGGTTTGAAGCTGGACTGAGGTTCGATATTAAAGAATCTGTGCTACCACTACAACTCAGGAATTTTCAAGCTCTAGACGAGATGAGCAGGAAAATAGAGCATATGAGGAAGGGAAGAGATAATAGAGGGAATGTTGGAGGACCTTCTCAATCCAAGAACCAGTATCAGAATCAAAACCAGAGTCACAAATGGAAACAGGATCAGAGGAAGCCTTATTTTCGATCACCGGGAAAAAACCAGAACCAGAATCTGCAACAAAATTGCCCGAATATTACTGCAACTGGAAGTGGAGGCCAAAGGAATAAAAATCAAGGCCAAGATAGAAAATACTTTAAGTGTGGGGATCCAAATCATATGGCAGATAAGTGTCTAGTCAGTGGAGTCAAATGTTTCAACTGTAATCATTGGGGACATCTCGCTAGGGATTGCACTGCACCAAAACGTGAATCTGCTATCAACAACACCAGAACCAATAAACCGACGACGAAGGGGAGAGTTTACACTATGAGTGGCGCTGAAGCTTCGAACTCCGATGAGCTCGTGCAGGGTGATTGCAACATTGACGGTAATCGTTTAACTGTGCTTTACGATTCGGGTGCGATGCATTCATTTATTTCAATGGGTTGTGTGAAACTGTTGAAATTGACTATTTCTTCATTAACATATGATCTGATTGTTTCAACTCCAACTGCTAAGCCAGTTACTATCAATTCTATATGTTTGAACTGTCCTATTATTATTCAGGATAGACATTTTCTTGTTGATCTGATCTGCTTGCCTTTAATACAGTTAGATGTAATTTTTGGTATGGATTGGTTATCTTTTAACCATATTTTTATAGACTGTGCCCATAAAACCTTAATTTTTCCTAAGGATGTGATTTATGGATTTTTGTCTGTTAATCAAGTACAAGCTTCATTGAAAGAGGGAGCTCAAGGATACATGTTACTGTTTTCCTTAGACGTTAAGAATGAGTTAGATTTACAGTCCATACCTGTCGTCAATGAGTTTCTTGAAGTTTTTCCTAAAGATATACCTGGACTACCGCCTGTTCGGGACATAGAGTTCGCGATTGATCTGGTACCAGGCACTGGACCGATATCCATGGCACCATATCGTATGTTGCCATAAGAACTAGAGGACTTGAAAGAACAATTGGTGGAACTGGTGAGGAAAGAATTTATTAGACCCAGTGTGTCTCGGCGGGGAGCTCCAGTTTTACTGGTACGGAAGGAAGACGAGACTTCTATTTTATGAGTGGATTTCCATCAATTGAACAAAGTGACGATCAAGAACAAATATCCGCTTCTGAGGATAGACGACTTGACGAATCAGTTACTTGGAGCGGCGGTTTTCTCAAAGATTGATTTACGATCGGGCTATCATCAAATTCGTGTGAAGGAAGAGGATATCCTGAAAACAGCGTTTCGAACTCGCTATGGGCATTATGAGTATCTTGTG
>CM061062.1:128300614-128320614 GCA_030762895.1 Sophora flavescens | reverse complement strand
CGTTATAGATGATCCGGCCAACTGATGAGTGTGATTCCACCTCATATTTTATTGACATTTTGCATGCATTTTCATATAGTTTAGGCATTTCTAATTAGATTTTGGTTAGTTTTTACCTTGGAACGGGTAAGGCGGTTTTGTGGTGTTGTGCAGGAATTAAGGTTTAAATGCTTAGGATCAGCCACGATGGAGCTCGCATGAAGATGGGGCTTGAAAAGTGAAGAAAATGAGCCAAACAGAGCCCATCACGGCCTACCCGTGATGACCATCACGGCCTAGCCGTGATGACCATCACGGCCATGATCGAGTAGAGCTAAAAATAAAGAAGGCTAAAGTCAGAACTGGTCACGACCTGGCCGTGATGTCTATCACGACCGTGACAAGCCAGCTGAACCAGACCCTTACAGGCAGAACTGATCACGGCCTAGCCGTGATGGTGGTCACGGCCGTGACAGACCAATCAGTGAGGCAACGCCCGAGGCAGAATCCGTCATGGCCTGGCCGTGATGGCCATCACGACCGTGACGCGCAATATTTGGATCTGTAGAAACTGATTTGATCTGAATTTGTGTTTGATTGGGATTCAAATTACCCTAATCTATAAATAGGGCAACTAGGCAGAAACTTTTGGAGGACTTTTGGGCTGCTACACTTAGGCAAATTTTTAGGATCTCTCTTCTTCTTCTTCTTCTTCTTCTTCTTCTTCTTCTTCTTCTTCTTCTTCTTCTTCTTCTTCTTCTTCTTCTTCTTCTTCTCTTCTCTTATTTTTTATTTCATGTTTTTGTTAACCAAGCTTGTCATCACCATGGCAATGCTTGAGTAGTAGCTTTATTTCTAGGGATTGGGGCTATGCCCAAGATCTGATTTATGTTATGAATTGATGTTTTACCTTTGTTAATTTCGATTTTGCTTTAGATCTGATTTCTATTGTTTTAATTACTCGTAAATTCGGTGGCCACTTATTTGCGTGTCATAGATACTCTAAGGAGGAACCTAGCGGTGAACTTAGGTATCGGATCTATAGAATCAAAATTAGGACTTAAATCATGAGAGTTAGAAGCGGTCCTTCGTGGGTTAACGAATTGTCACAAAACTTAAAAGGTTCAATATAAATTCAACTACCACGAGAGTAGGGGTTGGTTTAATTGGGCACGGTTTTTGTAACCCGAGAGGGAGCATTAACTTATTTAGGATAAATTCGCCTTCAAAGCAATTTTTGATAGTTAACAAGGGGTAGTCAATTTAGTAATATGAACCATCTTGTTGGTAACCCAATTCCTATGAATCTCTTTAGATTTGAAAAACCCCAAATTAATTTACTTTCCTATTTTGTTTAATTACAAATTTTAAATCTGATTGTTACTTGATTCCTATTTCAAAAATCAAAACATTTTCAAAATCTTTTTTTATACAGTCCAGTTTTATCGATTTAATAATTAGTTGTGGTTTGAGATCACGGTCCCTCTGGGATCGATCTTTTTATTACTTGGCAACGAATCCGGTACACTTGCCGGAATCTAGCACACCAAGTTTTTGGCGCCGTTGCCGAGGACTGTGCTTTCTCGAATCTCAATTTAAAATTTAAATTGATTTTCTGGACTTTTTATTTTTATTTAATTTTTATATATAAAAAAATTTCTTTTTTTTCAAACTATCTCTTTTTTTTCTTTCTAAAGTATCTATCTCTCTGTGTTTTGTTTCTCTCTTTTATGCAAAGATCCCAAAGTCTTGGAAACCTTACTGAGGTTGACCCCAAAATCGAAAGGACCTTTCATAGACGTAGGAGACTACAAAGAGAGAGAGAGAGGCTGATTCCCATTCCACTCATGGCGAATCTACCGGATACCAAACCATTGAAGGACTACGCAGCCCCAAATTCGAGGGGTTTGCGAACTGGGATTGCTAGGCCAGAGATCGAGGCGAAGAACTACACTATACCGACTATGCTAATTAGCATGATTAGGCAACATCAATTCGAAGGATTGCCCTCGGAGGGCTGATCCGCTGTCGCACACGGGTAAAAAACGAGTAATTAGAAAAAAAATTGTAGCTAGGGAACGATAACTTGAGTATCGTATCTCAAGGACTCTTGGATTATTATTAACCTACAAGTCGATTTGGGGGGGGGGGGGGGGGGGGGGGGTTGGTTGGTTTAAGATGCGATTAAGAAAACAGTGCAATTAAGTGATTATCAATAAGCTAGAACGATTAATCTACTGTTTTGGTTTCCCAACTATCATTGATTCATATAATTTCCATGACCTAAGCGGATTCTAATCCCTTTTCGAATGTAGCAGCAATTAAACAAGCGCAATTGACACTACGAGATATATGTTCCTAATTTCCGAATTAAGCAGACGGATTAAAGCTATCGTGAATTAAGCAAACACGATCAAACACACACGAATTAAGCAAACACGATCAAGGTAAAGGAACATAGAATCATCGAAATTAATCAATACTTGTTCTATATAACTTGAATTAAGCAAACAGGGCATATAGCATAATATTGAAAAGGATAATCAATTTGATTGGGAATTATGGAACCTCAAGTGTCGGCGGAAACCGATTACAGCAGACTAATCCCTGTTGATTAGTTCTCCATCACAAACGTAATAAAATTTTTTGAAATAATTCGTAAAATAGTGAAAATTGATTCTCCTTTCTGTCTGCCCTGGTGCCTTTTTATAGACCAGGTGCGCGTCACGGCCGTGATGGCCATCACGGCCAGGACGTGACGTGTTCTGCCAAGGGCGCGCATTCAAATTCTAGTCTGTCACGGCCGTGATGCCCATCACGGCTAGGCCGTGATGCTCTCTGATCTTCAGGGTCTTCTCATCACGTCCATGATGGGTATCACGACTGGACCGTGATGCTTTCTGGTCTTCATGGGTAGCTCATCACGGCCGTGACCAGTGTCACGGCCTGGGTGTGATGGCTTCTGCTTTAAGTGTCCTTCCCTTTTTGATCTTCTCATTAACCTGAAAATATGAAATAGCAGTAAATGCTTTATTTGACTCAAAATTAACTAAAATATCCTAAAACTACTTAAGACACTCAAAATGTTGCTTGAGGACAATTAAATCCAAATTTGGGCGAAAACGAGATTAAACTCGAATAATTAGTACAAAAACCATGGTCTTACTAGTTATAAAACTAGATGAGCCAGAGGCTCATCAAAATACGCCAAACTTAAACTTTGCTTGTCCCCAAGCAAACTAAAACTCAAAAAGACTCAAACTTGGCAAGCTTAAATGATTCAACCAATTTCGCACAAATTTCATGCAATTTTAACAAAACAATTTTTCTTCAATGTTTTCCCCCTTTGCAACAATGTAATCCCCACATTCATTTACTTTAAACAATTGAGAATTCCATCATTCATGCAATCAGTAATCTGAGTTGAGGATCCAAGTTACACACAAAAGGAAGATCACCAATTTCAAACAATTGCCTTCCTCACAAGGGCATTTAATATTTCACTCATTCGCTCAATTTGTCCAGGCTATCAACTTTTCACTAAATTTCACATTTCAAGAGCACTTCCCATGAATTTGATTTTCATCTCAAAATAGTTCCCACGAAAACATGAATGCAACATCAAAAGGTCTTTTAAAGGTTGTAATGGGGCCTGGCTAAGGGTAGGATTATTCAAAGGTACTAGGCTTTACATCCCTAGGAATTAAGAGAGCATGAAGCCTGTACACCATTATTTTCACTCTAATTCCTTTTTCCATTTTTATTTTTGACGCTTTGGGTGGCTACAACCTTTTTCTTGCTAAGCTTTTAGTTTTTGCCCCTTTTCTTCTGGCATTTTTTTTTCTGCCCTTGGCTTCAACCTTTATTTTTTTTTCTCAACCCAGAATGACATATCAAACCTTGTAGCCACCCCAAACTTACTTTCTTACAACCCTTCTCTTGCTAAGCTTCCATGCTCTCCTAATCCTAAGATTAGGTTAACATGGTTTTTCCAGATTTTTGGCTTATAACATAAAGTCATCAAGAAACAATAGGCTTATTAGGCTCAATGTGGCTAACTAGGGAACATGCATTAGGGATGGTTCTTTTTAGGCCAAGTAGTTATTTCAAAGAAAATTGCCTAAATCATTTGATGCAACCATATAAACATGCAAACCATGAAGAGATTCAAACAAATTCGGGAAAGTACAGCTTAAAAGCGATTCACACAATTAAAAACAATGTTGGAGGCTCAAATTCCTCACCCGGACATTCTTGCAAATTGTTTGACCGAGATACAATTCCTAGTGTGTGCACCCCTTCACCCCAAACTAAATTAAGCAATCACAATAAAATTTCTCGAAGTTCAATTTTCAATTTTTCACATGGGGATCAAATTTTCGATTTTCAAAACCTAGGGGGAAATCATCAATAGTCAACATATATCATGCAATACATCTATGCTAAATTTAATAAAATCCATTCAAGCTTACCAACACAAGACTCACACACATACGACACAAAGCAACACAAGCAAGGAAAACAAAACAAAAACAAAGCAATTGGTTCCCTCCCCCACACTTAAGACATACATTGTCCTCAATGAAAGAACATAAATATAAAACAAGAGTGAGGGAAATGAGAAGGTGCTCCTTGATCAAGTTGTGGTGTAGGTGGGTTCTTCCAAGGAAAGCTCTTCTACGGTTGCATCTTCAGGCACCGAGCTCTCATGGAATAGCTTCAAGCACTACCCATTAACCTTAAAAACCTTATTGCTACCTGCACTTTTTATTTCTACCGCACCATGAGGGAAAACATCAGTAACAATAAATGGGCCAATCCACTTGGATCAAAGTTTCCCAGTCATCACTTTTAGGCGGGAGTTAAACAATAAAACCTGTTGGCCCACAGAGAATTCCTTCCTAGAAATCATCTTATCATGGAAGTGCTTAGTTTTCTCTTTATAAATTCGAGAGCTTTCATAGGATTCTAACCTAAGCTCTTCAAGCTACTGTAATTGGAGTTTTCTTTCAATGCCTGTTTTTTGCATTTCCAAATTACAACTTTTGACCGCCCAATAAGCACGGTGCTCAATTTCTACAGGAAGATGACATGCCTTACCGAACACAAGTCTATAGGGGGACATCCCTATTGGTGTCTTGAAATCTGTTCTTTGAGCCCAAAGTGCGTCTTCTAGACGGCGGTTCCAGTCCTTCCTATTTGGCTGCACCACTTTCTCTAAGATCTGTTTGATTTCTCTGTTTGAGATCTCAGCCTGCCCATTAGTTTTGGGGTGATATGCAGTTGAGACCCTATGCACAACTCCATACTTTCGGAGTAAAGCTTCCATGGTGCAGTTACAGAAATGAGTGCCTTGGTCACTTATGATAGCACGAGGTATTCCGAACCTGCAAAAAATATTGGACCTCACAAAATTTGCAACAACTCTAGAATCATTAGTCCTAGTGGGGATAGCTTCCACCCACTTTGAAACATAATCAACAGCAAGTAAAATATAGAGAAAACCAAAAGATGCAGGGAAAGGACCCATAAAGTCAATTCCCCACACATCAAACACCTCACAGAAAAGCATAGGTTGCTGAGGCATTTCACTCTTACGAGTGATGGCTGTACCTGCTATCTCACACTCTTTACAAGTGCGGTAAATCTCATGAGCATCTTTAAAAATAGTGGGCCAATAAAAACCTGAATCTAGGATTTTTCTTGCAATCCTTTGTGGCCCAAAATGTCCCCCTACTTGAGAAGCATGAGAAAAGTACAAAATAGATTCAATCTCATGGTCGGGGACACATCTCCTAATTACCTGATCACTACCAAATTTCCAAAGATATGGATCATCCCAAACATAATATTTGGCATCACTCTTGAGTTTGTGAATTTGTGATCTAGTTGCACCTGTTGGAAAAACACCAGCAACAAGATAATTAACAATATCAGCAAACCAAGGAGTTACCCCATGTAACTGTAAAAGCTGCTCATCAGGAAAGTCATCCTGAATGGGAGAAGGATCTTCATCCCTATCTATTCTGCTCAAGTGATCAGCCACTAAATTCTCAGCTCCACTTTTATCTTTAATCTCCACACTAAACTCTTGGAGGAACAACATCCATCGAATCAATCTCGGTTTTGCTTCTGGTTTCTTCAACAAGTACTTTAAAGCCGCATGGTCAGTGAAAACAACAACCTTGGAACCTAGCAAATATGATCTGAATTTATCAAGAGCAAAAACAATAGCTAGGAGTTCCTTTTCAGTAGTAGTGTAATTAGCCTGTGTAGAATCTAAAGTTCTAGAAGCATAATAAATAACATGGGCAGCCTTGTCCACCCTTTGTGCAAGGACCGCCCCCACGGCATAGTTAGAGGCGTCACACATAATCTCAAAAGGGAGGGTCCAGTCAGGAGGCTGGATGATGGGAGTAGAGGTCAATGCTTTCTTCAAGAAATCAAACGCCTTTTGCAGTTGTCATCAAAGTTGAAAATGACATCATTCTTCAACAAGTTTGACAGAGGAAGAGCTATCTTGCTAAAATCCTTTATGAAGCGCCTGTAAAAACCTGCATGACCAAGAAAAGAGCGAATCTCGCGAATGCAAGATGGGTAAGGCAGTGTAGAAATCACCTCAATCTTAGCAGGATCTACTGAAATACCTTTTTCAGAAATATTATGCCCCAAAACAATTCCCTGTTCAACCATAAAATGGCATTTTTCATAATTCAAAACAAGGCCAGTTTCAATGCATCTTGATAAGCCTCTGGCTCATCTAGTTTTATGACTAGTATGACCATGGTTGTGTGCTAATTTTATTTCGTTTTTGTCCAAATTAGATTAAATTGTCCTCAAGCAACATTTTGAGTCTCTAGAGTCTTTTTAGGTTAATTTAGCTGATTTGGAGTCGAATAAAGCATTTACTGCTATTTCTTGTTTTCAGGTAATAAAGAGAAGCAGTTCTTGAGTCTTCGCCCCGCGAGAGGCTACTCGCCTCGCGAACCTGAAGCCTGACTGTGCCAGAAATGTCATCCTCTCTGTCTCGCCACACGAATCACTGAGTAATCCAACCCTGAAGGACATAATCCATCACGGCCTACCCGTGTTGAAGGTCACGGGCATGACAGTTTGGAATTTGAAGAGTCTCGCCTTGCGAATAATAATCTCACCTCGCGAGAGAGCTAAACACTGAAGACTGTTCATAATATTCGTCTCGCGAAAGGAAGCTCGCCTCGCGAGCGCGCGGAGCCCAGAATCTGTATTTATATCTGTTTTAGGGCAGAACTGAGGATCTTCTCATCATCTTCTTTTCTTTTTAGATAGTGACGGCTACGAATTTAGGTTTAGTATTTAGTGTTTCTTTTGTAATGGAGCACTAGTCTCCTTGATCGATCTACTGTAACCGGTTCGCACTGCCACTTGAGGTTCTGTAATTCCTAAACTCATTATTATTCTCTTTCAATATTTGTTCTGTATGTTCTGTTTGCTTAATTCAGGATTATATAGAATATGTATTGATTTGTTTCGATGATTGTGTGTTCCTAAACATAATCGCGTTTGCTTAATTCGCGTGTGTTCAATTCGTGTTTGCTTAATTCACGAAGGGCTTAATCCGTTTACTTAATTCGGAATTAGGAACATATATCTCGTAGCATCGGTTTCGCTTGTTAATTGATGTTACAATCGAAAAGGGTTTAGAATCCGCTTAGGGCTTGGATTTATATGAACCAATGATAGTGGGAAACCGAGAACAGTAGATTAATCGTTTTTAGCTATTTGATAGTTATTTAGTTTGCATTGTTTTCTATTTTGTTTTCTTTATTTAATTTCAATCACCCCCCCCCCGAAAACTGACTTTTCTGTTAATAATAATCCGAGAGTCCTTGTGAGACGATACTCGAGTTGTCGCTCCCTATCTGCATATTTTGATAAGCCGCTCGCTTTTTGACGCGTGCGCGACAGCGTGTCAAAATTGGTGCCGTTGTCGGGGACTCTTGTTGTTATTAACAGAAATTAAAAGAAAAAGAAAAAAAAAGTTTTGAATTGGTCTGATTGTTAATCTACCCATGGATAATTATATGCAAGGTTACATGCCTAATGTTAATTATGAACCGCCATACATATATTATCCTGATTTTCCTGGTTTAATGCACTGGTTGCCAAGGTTTAGTGGTCTTGCAGGTGAGAATCCGCAGGAGCATCTGAAGGAATTCCGGGTTGTTTGTTCTACAATGCTGAGACCTGAAGGAATAACAGAAGACCACATCAAGATGAGAGCCTTCCATCTCTCACTTGAAGGCGCTGCAAAGGATTGGTTGTATTGTCTTGAGCCGAATTCTGTCTCAACCTGGTTTGATTTGAAGAAAGTCTTCCTATTGAGATACTTTCCTGCCTTCAGAGCTGCATCAATCAGGCGAGAGATATTTGGTATTAGACAAGTTAATGAATCACCTCAAGCATATACAGCCAACATTTACAATCAAGGCAACAATCAGAACAGGCACAACATTCCTGACCCTTCCACTGATGAGTACCACCCCAGCTGGGGAAACCATCCAAACCCTTGGTATGGGGACTCACCAACACAGCAACAACCAATGTTACCGCTGGCACCACCACAGAATCCTCCCCAAGTGACCACTTCTGCACCTTCTGGACCTTCACTAGAGGACATGTTCAAGCAAATGACTTCACAAATAACTGCACAAATAAATGCACAAAATCTCCAGTTTCAGCAGCAATTTGGACAGTTATAGTAGCGAACGTATGCTCGCATTAATACTTTGCAAACACAGGTTACACAGTTTCAGCAGCAAACGGATGCTAGCATTCACAATTTGCAGACACAGATTGAACATCTTGCCACTTCAATGAATGCCATGCAACAAGCTCAAGGATTAGAACCCTTGACTAAGGAAATTGAGAGGAAGAGGCATATGGAAGACATCCATTCCGCCATGCTAGAGGATGATGAAGAAATTCTGGAGTTAGATGACTCCATTGGCTCCTATGCATGTGTCAATTATGATGGGAGAAATACCTGTGTGGTGCGTGCTGAGGTTACTGCATATACAGAAGGTGATGAATCTGGTAATGCAGTGGATGGGAATTGTGCAGAAGATGAAGCAGCACCAGAGACCCTCTCTGCCTATTTGCCACCTCCCTCTGTGGAACCACCAGCAATGGAGTTAAAGCCTCTGGATTTTGCACCCTTGGATATGAAGACACTATGGCCAGTCCAAGAGGTTGAACCCCACTTTTATTGGGAGGACTTTATTGACAAGGTTGACAAGGAGGTCATCTTTGACCCGAGAGGGAGTGAGAAGTCCGCCGCACTTGAAGGAGTCACCATAATTGTCAAGTGCCCACTCCCATACTTATGCTGCATGCCATGGGATCCGGGAGGATCATATTGCACTTTGGGTATTCCGTGGCCGCTGTATCACAGACAGTGGGATCCCGGTGGAACCGCCTCCATGAGTTTTATCTGAACCTTACTCTTTTTAATTGCTTTGCCTTGCTTTATTTTTGTTTTGTTTTCTTTTAGCTCCTGAATAATTTGAGAAGATCAGGAGTATGTGTGTTGAGTCTTGTGTCGGCAAGCTTGATTGGGTTTTGATTGAATTTTGCATAGATTGATTGCATGTTATTTGTTGACTGTTTTCCCCTAGGTTTTGAAACTGAAAATTTGATCCCCATTTGAAAAATTGAAAACTGAACTTTGAGATATTTTGTTATGATTGCATGATTTATGATAAGTTTGGGGTGATGGGAAACACACACTAGGGATAGAATCTCGGTCAAACAATCTGCAAAAATGTCCAGGTGAGGATTTGATCCTCCAACATGTTTTTAACTGTGTAAATCACTTTCAAGTTGCACTTTCCCGAATTTGCTTGAATCTCTTCATGGTTTGCATGTCTATGTGCTTGCATCAGATGATTTAGGCAATTTTCTTTGAATTAGCTACTTGGCCTAAATTGAACCAGTCCCTAACGCATGTTCCCTAGTTAGCCCGTTGAGCCTAATTAGCCTGTTGTTTCTTGATGACCTTACGTTATGAGCCTAAAATCTGGAAAAACCATGTTGACCCGATCTTAGGATTAGGAGAGCATGGAAGCTTAGCAAGACAAAGGTTTGTAAGAAACTAAGTTTGGGGTGGCTACAAGGTGTGATGTGTTGTTTGGGATTGAGAAAAAGAAAAAATAAAGGTTGGAGCCAAAGGAAGAAGAAAGAAAGAAAGAAAGAAAAAAAGAAAAAAAAGTACAAAAATGTCAAAAAGGGTATTAGAAGGAAAAGGCTGTAGTCACCCAAAGCATAAAGAAAAATGGAAAAAGGAACTTGAGTGGAAATTCGGTGTGTTGAAATGTTCATGCTCTTTTAGTTCCTAGGGACTTAAGCCCAGTACCTTTGTATATCCTACCATTAGCCAGGCCCCATTACAACCTTAAAAGACCTTTTGATGTTGCATGCATGTTTCCGTGGGAACCTTGTTTGAGATGAAAATCAAATTCATGGGAAGTGCTTTTGAAATGTGAATTGAGTGAAAAGTTCATAGCCTAGACAAATTGAGCGATTGAGTGAAACATTAAATACCCTTGTGAGGAAGGCGGTTGTTTGAATTTGGTGATCTCCCTTTTGTGTGTAACTTGGATCCCTTGCTTAGATTAATGATTGCTTGAATGACGAAATTATCAAATGTTTAGAGTAAATGTATGTGGGGATTGCTTTGTTTGAAAGGGGGGACATTGAAGGAAAAATTATTTTGATGAATTGCTTGAAATTTGTGCAAAGTTGATTGAATCCTTTAAGCTTGCCATGTCTTGAGTCTTTTTGAGTTTTTGAGTTTTAGTTTGCTTGGGGACAAGCAAAGTTTAAGTTTGGGGTATTTTGATAAGTCTCTGGCTCATCTAGTTTTATGACTAGTATGACCATGCTTTTGTGCTAATTTTATTTCGTTTTCGCCCAAATTATATTAAATTGTCCTCAAGCAAAATTTTGAGTCTCTAGAGTATTTTTAGGTTAATTTAGCTGATTTGGAGTCGAATAAAGCACTTACTGCTATTTCTTGTTTTCAGGTAATAAAGAGAAGCAGTTCTGGAGTCTTCGCCTCGCGAACCTGAAGCCTGACTGTGCCAGAAATGTCATCCTCTCTGTCTCGCCACGCGAATCACTGTCTCGCCCCGCGAGTAATCCAACCCCGAAGGACAGAGACCATCATGGCCTACCCGTGTTGAAGGTCACGGGCGTGACAGTTTGGAATTTGAAGAGTCTCGCCTCGCGAGAGAGCCAAACACTGAAGACTGATCATAATATTCGCCTCGCGAAAGGCTGATCGCCTCGCGAGCGCGCGGAGTCCAGAATCTATATTTATATCTGTTTTAGGGCAGAACTGAATCTTCTCATCATCTTCTTTTCTTTTTAGATAGTGACGACTGCGAATTTAGGTTTAGTATTTAGTGTTTCTTTAGTAATGGAGAACTAGTCTCCTTGATCGATCTACTGTAACCGGTTCGCACTGCCACTTGAGGTTATGTAATTCCTAAACTTATTACTATTCTCTTTCAATATTTGTTCTGTATGTTCTGTTTGCTTAATTCAAGATTATATAGAATATGTATTGATTTGTTTCGATGATTGTATGTTCCTAAACATAATCGTGTTTGCTTAATTCACGTGTGTTCAATTCGTGTTTGCTTAATTCACGAAGGGCTTAATCCGTTTGCTTAATTCGGAATTAGAAACATATGTCTCGTAGCATCGGTTTCGCTTGTTAATTGATGTTACAATCGAAAAGGGTTTAGAATACGCTTAGGGCTTGGATTTATATGAACCAATGATAGTGGGAAACCGAGAACAGTAGATTATCGTTTTAGCTATTTGATAGTTATTTAGTTTGCATTGTTTTCTGTTTTGTTTTCTTTATTTAATTTCAATCACCCCCCCCCCCCCCCCCCCGAAAACTGACTTTTCTGTTAATAATAATCCGAGAGTCCTTGTGAGACGATACTCGAGTTGTCGCTCCCTATCTGCATATTTTGATAAGCCGCTCGCTTTTTGACGCGTGCACGACAGCGTGTCACATATCTCCAAAACCAGATTCAAACTATTCAAGCATGCATCAAATGAAGAACCATAAATAGTAAAATCATCCATAAACACTTCCATGCAATTCTCAATATATTCAGTAAAAATACTAATCATACATCTCTGGAATGTGCCAGGAGCATTGCAAAGACAAAATGGCATCCTCTTTTAAGCAAAAGTGCCGAAAGGGCACGTAAAAGTTGTCTTTTCTTGATCCTCTGGTGCAATGTGGATCTGAAAGTAACCTGAAAAACCATCAATAAAACAATAGTGTGATTTACCAGCTAGCCGTTCAAGCATTTGATCGATGAACGACAATGGGAAGTGATCCTTTCTAGTAGCCTGGCTCAATCTCCTATAATCAATACAAACTCTCCAGCTATTCTGAACTTTAGTGGGAACAAGTTCATTGTTTTCATTTTTTACCACTGTGAGTCCAGATTTCTTAGGTACAACTTGCACTGGACTCACCCAATTACTGTCAGAGATAGGATATATGATACCTGCATGCAAGAGTTTTGTTACCTCATTCTTCACAACATCAAGAATCAAGGGGTTAAGCCGCCTTTGGGGCTGCCTAACTGTTTTAGCCGCATCCTCCAACAGAATCCTATGCATACACCTGGATGGGCTAATACCTGGTATGTCGGCCAAGGTACACCCAATCGCCTTCTTATGCTTCTTCAAAACCTGCAAGAGCTTAGTTTCTTGGTCAAAATCAAGGTTAGAGGAAATTATAACCGGAAGTTTTTCATTCCTCTCTAAATAAGCATATTTCAGATTTTCAGGAAGTGGCTTAAGCTTTAAGGAGGGTGGCTGCTCAATAGATGGTATGTTTGGGGCAGCCGTGCTGTCAAGAACTTCAGCTGAATAAACAACTTCATTTACACTGTCACCCTACAAGGCAGCATCAATCTCAGTAAAAACATCACAAACGTCAGTGTAAGTACAATCACCACATGAGTAAACATCATCAAAACCAGAAAAAGATGGAAAATCAGCAGCTGCAACCAAATCATAATAAGTGTCATCAACAATTTCAGAAAGCAACTCTATTTGAAAAACAGAACGCTCTTCCAAGAGATGCTTCATAGCATCGAAAATGTTGAATTTCGCAACAATGTCACCAAATTCCATGGACATGGTTCCATCGTCAACATCAATCTTTGTTTTCGCCGTTTTCATGAACGGTCTGTCCAGAATGATTGGTGATCTGCTTGAATTCGTTTCTCCTGCCATGTCCAGAATGTAAAAATCAGCTGGGAAAATCAAGTCATTAACTTGAACAAGCACATCTTCTACTACTCCAATGGGGCGAGCATTGGTCCTGTTTATAACCGAATAGTAAGACCAGTATCTTGCAAAGGACCAAGATCAAGATTGTTAAAAACAGAAGTAGGCATAACATTAATAGAAGCTCCTAAATCCAACATGCAATTATCGAATTTACTATCCCCAATGGTACATGGAATAGCAAAAGTTCTCGGATCCTTGCATTTCTGTGGCATTGCCTGATTGAGGGTTGAAACGGTGACCTTTTCAGGTGCAGGTTTAGGTTGAATGAGGGCTGAAACATTTCGTCCTAAATTGACTCTCTCATTTCCCTTTAACCTCCTCTTGTGTGTGCACAAATCCTTCAGAAACTTCGCGTATTTCGGAACTTGCTTAATCACATCAAGAAGCGGAATGTTTACCGCCACTTTTCTGAATACATCCAGAATATCTCTCTCTTTGTCTTCCTCATCAATCTTTTTATTTTTCATTACTCTTTGTGGGAAGGGAATTGGTGGCACATACTCCTTTTCAGCCTCAATAACAACAGATGGTTCAAGTGTTACCTCAACAATTTTTTTGTTTTTTTCAGGGGCTGGTTCTGCAACCTTCCCAGATCTCAAATAAATTGCACTCACAATAGGATTAGGGACATTAGGATTCACTACTGTTTGTGTAGGTAGTTGGTTCGATCCTTGAGCTTGCTGCATGGCATTCATCGAAGTGGCAAGCTGTCCAATCTGTGTCTGCAAAGTATGAATACTAGAATCCATTTGTTGCTGAAACTGGAGATTGTTTACAGCCATTTGCTTGACAAGGTCCTCTAGTGAAGGTCCGGAAGGTGCAGAGGTGGTCACTTGGGGAGAGTTCTGTGGTGGTGTCAGCGGTAACATCAGTTGTTGTTGTTGTGTGGATGAGTTTCCATACCAAAGGTTTGGATGGTTTCTCCAGCTGGGGTGGTACTTATTAGTGGAAAGGTCAGGAATGTTGTACCTGTTCTGATTGTTTCCTTGATTATAAAGATTGGCTGCATATGCTTGAGGCAACTCAGTGACCGACTCATCTTTCAGAATGGGACATGTATCGGTCAGGTGTTCAGGAGAAGTACAAATACCACACAACCTTGCTATTTGAGCTTTATCCACTGCCAACTGTTTCACTAAAGAAGTAAGCTCATCAAGTCTGGTTTCAAGGGCTTTGTTGGAAGAAGAAACATGGATCTCATTCACAGCCTTTGTTTCGACAGAATTGTTTCTAGCTGTGAACTGTTGGGAGTTGAGTGACATGTTCTCAATCAATGACTTGGCAGCATCTGGGGTTTTATCAACAAGTTCTCCCCCGCTAGCAGCATCTAAAATGTTTCTATCCATTGGTAGCAATCCCTTATAAAAGTACTGAATAAGCAGTTGCTCATAAATCTGGTGCTGAGGACAACTGGACACCAACTTCTTAAATCTCTCCCAGTACTCGGCCAATGATTCATTTCCTTGTCTAATACCACATATCTCTTTTCTGATTGATGCAGCTCTGGAGGCAGGGAAGTATCTCTCTAGGAAGACTTTCTTCAAATCATTCCAGGTTGAAACAGAATTCGGCTCAAGATAATACAGCCAATCCTTCGCAGCACCTTGAAGTGAGAATGGAAAGGCTCTCAGCTTGATATGGTCTTCTGTTATTCCTTCAGGTCTCAGGTGTAGAACAAACAACCTGGAATGCTTTCAAATGCTTATGCGGATCCTCACCTGCAAGACCACTAAACCTTGGCAACAAGTGTATTAAACCAGATTTCAATTCAAAAGGAGCAACGACATCAACATATTCAATACATAAACCATTGTAATTAACATCAGGAGCAGCAAGCTGTCTTAGTGTTCTTTGATCAGCCATGTTATCACTATTGGTTGGTGAACTAGTGCTGGCCTGAATTGCTCTATGGCGTGTGTGCAAGGTTCTCTCAATTTCAGGATCAAAATGAAACAGGTCAGAACAACCAGACCTAGTAGCCAGAACTAATTCAGCAATGCATCAACAAATCTGTTAATAACAACAAGAGTCCCCAGCAACGACGCCAATTTGATCCGCTGTCGCACACAGGTCAAAAACGAGCAATTAGAAAAAAAAACTGTAGTTAGGGAACGACAACTCGAGTATCGTATCTCAAGGACTCTTGGATTATTATTAACCTACAAGTCGATTGGGGGGGGGGGGGGGGGGTTAAGAAAACAGTGCAATTAAGTGATTATCAATAAGCTAGAACGATTAATCTACTGTTTCGGTTTCCCAACTATCATTGATTCATATAATTTCCATGCCCTAAGCGGATTCTAATCCATTTTCGAATGTAGCAGCAATTAAACAAGCGCAATTGACACTACGAGATATATGTTCCTAATTTCCGAATTAAGCAAACGGATTAAAGCTATCGTGAATTAAGCAAACACGATCAAACACACGCGAATTAAGCAAACGCGATCAAGGTAAAGGAACATAGAATCATCGAAATTAATTAATACTTGTTCTATATAACTTGAATTAAGCAAACAAGGCATATAGCATAATATTGAAAGGGATAAGCAATTTGATTGGGAATTATGAAACCTCAAGTGTCGACGGAATCCGATTACAGCAGACTAATCCCTGTTGATTAGTTCTCCATCACAAATGTAATAAAAACTTTTGAAATAATTCATAAAATAGTGATAATTGATTCTCCTTTCTGTCTGCCCTGGTGCCTTTTTATAGATCAGGTGCGCGTCACGGCCGTGACGTGTTCTGCCAAGGGCGCGCATTCAAATTCTAGTCTGTCACGGTCGTGATGCCCATCACGGCTAGGCCGTGATAAATTCTGTCCATGGCAGCTGATCTGTCACGGCCGTGACTTCCATCACGGCTAGGCCGTGATGCTCTCTGATCTTCATGGTCTTCTCATCACGCCCGTGATGGGTATCACGGCTGGGCTGTGATGCTTTCTGGTCTTCATGGGTAGCTCATCACAGCCGTGACCAGTGTCACGGCCTGGGTGTGATGGCTTCTGCTTTAAGTGTCCTTCCCTTTTTGCTCTTCTCATTAACCTGAAAATATGAAATAGCAGTAAGTTCTTTATTTGACTCAAAATTAACTAAAATATCCTAAAACTACTTAAGAGACTCAAAATGTTGCTTGAGGACAATTAAATCCAAATTTAGGCGAAAACGAGATTAAACTCGAATAATTAGTACAAAAACTATGGTCTTATTAGTTATAAAACTAGATGAGCCAGAGGCTTATCAAGGACCCGACTGATCATGTGGAGACATTCTTGAAGTTCACCGATGCAATTAGGATTCATGGTGCCCCGACAATGCTATACTCTTGAGGTTATTCCCTTCCTCTCTTACTGGAAAGGCAAAAGCTTGGCTGAAGCAAGTGCCCGCTAATACCTTGTCGACTTGGGACCAACTGGAGCAGGCATTCTTGGAGAAATTCTTCCCTCCATCCAATACGGCTTACCTACGAACCCAGATCACCGGCTTCTTCCAAAAGGACGGAGAATGCTTATCTGAAGCTTGCGATCGCTACAATGGATTGCTGGAGTCTTGCCCACATCATGGACTCGAGAGGTGGTTGTTAGTGCACACCTTCTACAACGGATTGGATTACTCTTCGAAGGCGTCACACGACTCCGCAGCTGGTGGAGCCTTTATGAACAGACCCCTGACCGAAGCATTCAATATCATTGAAAACGTAGCTACCAACTTCCACCAATGGGGTTCGGAAAGAGGTATTAACCCGAAAAAGATTTTGGGGGTAAGTTTGAAATTAATAGCACTGATCTCATTATGTCTAAAATTGACTCACTGAATAAACGCTTTGATCAGCTTGAAAAGGCTAATGTGAGTTCAATATGTGCTACTAATATTGTTTATGAGATTTGTGGAATGCAGGGACATGACATAATGGAGTGCCCACGTGGTATTGCTCATGGATCCGGCGCTTCGGGGGAACAAGTGAACTCTTGTCAGAACTTCTACGACACGAACCCGAAGTTGCCAAACTATATTCCCTCAAATTTTTACAATCAAGGAAGGAAGAACAGCCCTTACCTCTCCTACGGGAACTACAACAACACGCTGAACGATGAATTCCAAGAAGGCTAAGGTAATAGGAAACCCGCATCGGGGTATCCTCAGGTACAAAAGTCTAAACTTGAGTCTCTCTTGGAAAATTTTGTTGAAACTCAAACAAAACAAAATGAAGAGTTTAGGCAACAAGGTAGGGCAGTCAATGAGGCAATAAAAGAGTTAGCATCTAAGGTAGATAACTTAGCCATCCATAATAAGATGTTAGAAACTCAGATTGCCCAACAAGCTAGTACATATTCTAGACCTAAGGGTACATTTCCGGGACAACCCGAAGTTAATCCCAATGAACATTGTAATGCCATATACTTGAGGGATGATAAGCTTGGGGTAGTTGAAAAGGATGTGGAATGTGAGGAGGACATGAGCGAAGATGAAGAGATAGAGCCAAAGTATGTCCCTCCACCACCTTACCAACCCCCAATACCATTCCCACAAAGGTTGGTCAAGAAAAAGCAAGTAGAAATAGAGACTAAGAGCTTAATTGAGGAGCATAATGCCATGATAAAAACTAATATGCCTCCTAAACTAAAAGATCCAGGAAGTTTCTCTATTGCTTGCTCAATTGGAGAGGTGAAAATAGACCAAGCCTTATGTGACTTAGGGGCTAGTGCGAGCTTGATGTCGCTTACTATCTTGGAGAGGTTAGGAACCAAAGAATTGAGTCCATCAAAATTCTCTTTACAGTTTGCGAATGGCTCAACTAAAACTCCTCTAGGCATACTAGAGAATGTTCCCATAAGGGTAGGGAAATTTTTCATTCCTAACGATTTCATGGTGTTGGATATGAATGAGAATTATAAATTCCCTATCATTCTAGGAAGGCCGTTCTTGGCCACAGCTGGAGCAATACTTGATGTAACGAATGGCAAGCTCTCTCTGAATGTAGAAGAAGGTAGGGTAGATTTTGATTTGACTAACTCATATAACGACCCTCCTTTTGAGAGTCATGTGTGCAGGATCGATATAATGACTCCAGAGGTGAAGGAAGAGCTTAACATGGAAGCGACTCCGAAGCTTTGCAAGACAAATGATGTACCAAATGGTGATGAAGTTGGAGTTGCTCATCATGTGGAAACAAAACTTCCGCCGGGAGGGAGTAAGGCCATGAAACTCAGAGTGAAAATAGCAAAGCAAAAGCGCAATTGGCCATATGAGCAAAATCGGCTCTTTGAAGGACTTCCATGGAAAAGAAGTGTTCTTGCACTTCTTGGCCCAGCCGACCCCTGTTGATTGAAAGAAGTATGGTCAAGCTTAAGACCGCAAATAAGCGCTTCTTGGGAGGCAACCCAAGTTTTCTTTCCCTTTTCCATTTGTTTTAGTATTTTGTTTTTGAACAATTTGAGAAGATAAGAAAAGAAAGATCACTAATTGATGGATTTGCCAAGTATTTTCAGGTTATGAAGGAAGGAAGAGCAAAAAAAGGCAAGGCCAAATAAAGTCAGAAGTCATCACGCCTAGGCCGTGACGATGGTCACAGAGAAGATCAAAAAGGATCACGGCCCAGCCGTGATATCCATCACGGGCTTGATGAGAAGGATCCTATAGACCAGAATTGATCACGGTCTAGCCGTGATGAGCATCACGGTCGTGACATATTTTTCAGCATCTCTTTGACTGGCATGTGAGCCAGCACCCTCTACCACCTCGGTGAGTTGTTCCATTTTTCTCCTCTCTCCGACTTGATTATTTACATTGGGGACAATGTAAGTTTTTAAGCTTGGGGTAGGGGTATTTTTGCATTTTTTTCATTTTTCATGTTGCATTTATATAGGCATAATTTTGCATAATCACATGATTAGATTGCCCCTTTGCTTAGAGTTTGCATCCAATTGTGAGAACTTGGTGCCAAATAAATTGAGATAGTGAATTTTGAACCCAATTTTTTATTCTTGTGATAAGGCTAAAAATAAAAAAAAATGCTTGAGATGATCTTCTGATAGTTGATAATTAGCATGTGGTTCCTCAGATTTGTATTTCTCACTGATTTTTGAACTACTAAATGTGAGATTTTTGAGCCTAAAAGGGGTACTCACTAAATCTACCCCATTCTTTGTGATTGAGTGTTTTATTCCTCTTGGATTGTATTCTCTAGAACTTGACTTGAAACCGTTTTGAAACTTAAAAATTTTTGAAAACATTTTTGAAAATGATTGAGGCGCTAGGTATTTTTCTGGCCTTCTGAGCTTTGATTGATTAAATGCTACTCCTTAGTTGCCCAATTTTGAGCCTAAAAGAATAAAATACTTTTCTTGGTACCTTGATTTATTTTGATGAATAATGCTTGGTATGACACCTTTTAAAGTATTGCAAAAAAAAAAGGGTAAAAAGGTAGGTTGAAAAATAAATTGTGGGATGAGAAAGTTAGAAAAATATTTCTCTTAAGCTGAAAGTCTCCCCTTCACCAAATAAATAAAATGAAATAAACAAAAAAAATGGCGAAGGGGATGACAAAAAGAAAGAGAGAAATAAAATAAAAAAAGAAAGAAAGAAAGAAAGGTGGAAAAGTGAACTAAAACCCAAAAAGGTATTTTAGAAGGTTGTCATGCTTTGTATTGT
>CM061062.1:128276239-128295114 GCA_030762895.1 Sophora flavescens | reverse complement strand
AATTGGATAGTATGGGTAGTCCTTGAAAATAATAAAGAGATAACGAATTAGTTTGGAGCTTAGCCAGTATAGGATTGATTTGGTTGAAGCTTTGTAGACTTCTATGGTTGAGATAATGGTGATAGTTATGGATTTCATTAGGAATTTAGGCTTATAAGTTGAATTTAGTAAGGCCCTCATATCTTTAGTAAGGTTGTTAGTTTGTTGCAAAGCTGTTTGAGGTGAGAAATAGAGTTAAGGAATGATCATGTTAAGTTTAAAGTTATGTGGAATAGTTGTTAGATAAGTTAAAATCAGAATTGAAGATAATGGTTATAATGACATACTGTTCTTGTTTAAATGGTGAGTTAGGATTTCACCTTAAGCTCTGATGGTCATGGATTGCAATGAAGACTTGATTGAACAACATATAATCTAAGTATAGTACCTAAGTATTGTTTCCCTATAGTAGGATAAATAGGAAGTGATGGGAGTTTTGAGATATAGATATGATTGGTAAGATTAAGATCAGTATCAGTGAGTAAGACAATTACTATAAATCAAATGTTGATCGAGGCATAGTATCATTATGGAATCTAGGGCAATGATTAATGATCGTAGTTAAGATGGATTGTATGAGTTTGGGAAGAGTAAACGAAAGTGTCTATAGTAATTTCACCTAAGTTGAATATGAGCTTTCACCTAAGTTGAATACGAGCAGAAAAGATGATTTCTGATGTAAATTGAGGTTACTAGAGAAATTCAAATTTGTTAAGTTAGATAATCCTAACAGGTGTTGATCTTTTGATTGCAATTTATCTTACGGAGTGTTGAGATGTTTATTTGGAGACTTGAAAGGTGTGATTTTGATATAATCCATAATAGTGAAATACATTCTAAGGAACTAAGACTGTGATTGGATACATGAAGTAGGAAGTTAGGGTAGTTCGATTGTGGTGTTAATTACGGCTGTTAGTTGTTGGAATAAGATCCTTTAGTGGATCAGTAGTAAGAAGAGGAAGGGATTAAGTTTTGATTATGTCCTTTAAGGATGTTAGATCAAGTTGGAGAGGTTAAGAACAATGAATAGAATATAGTGATGGATAAGTTCGAGGATAAATAGAATGATATAAGAATGAATTCTGTTATGAAGTTACCGCTGTCACCTAGGGGAAAAACAGCGATGAGAAATATATCGTTGGAGCTTTAGATTAAGATACAATTACAATATGATGTTTAGCTTTGAGCTAAGAAATTCCGAGGACGGATTTTTTTTAAAGAGGGGTAGTAATGTAACACCCTGTATTTCACTGTTTTAAATAACAGTAATACATATAAATATGTTTATAAATTTATTTGAGTTTTAGAAAATTATTTTAAATAAATGGAGTTTACTACTCAATCCTACTTGAATGTAGGAAGCTACGATTAAAAGTTAGGTTGGAAAGTCAAAGTGAAACCCTACTGGAATTCCATTGACGAGATAATTATACTTGCTCAAAAGACCTAATTTTAATTTGTGAACGAAATACTTAAGTTTAGTATTTTATTTCCTACAATTTTGTATTTTTAGAATTATTTCAGAAAAAATAAAATAATTTCCACGGGCGAAAAGCGTAATCGGGTAGACGACGTAAGGGATATTAGAGTTTCTAAGAGCCGATAGAGGGTTTATCTTAGGATTTATAGATGATTCAAGGGTATGAATCATATTTTTAAGATTAGAAGGTTCTTCAGGGTTAAAGTGAAAATTTATGAAATTTACGTTTAAGTCCCTGAACTTTCTGTAAATTACCCTTTTGTCCCTAAATTAGTTTTTAAGTTTTTTTCAAGAGAATTGGGCTAGAATTCTTGTTTCCAATCTCAAATGGACGTGGCTTTGAAGCCCAAAATTTTCTAGTTCATGGATTGATTCCATAAAGCCTATTTGAAACTATACAAGTTTCCTATCTTAAGCTTAATGCTTAAATCTTCAAGTGGGCCCCACAAAAATGAAACCAAGCCCAAATTGAGCAAGCCCATGCGCAAGCCCATGAGTATTGATGGCTGCCCTCATTTGTTGTTGGATGAGTCAAGAAAATTCTAGATTTTTCTACATTCTTCCACTTTGTTCTTCAACATTCTTGATTTTTCTTCAACCTTCTCTAATGTTCTCAAATCTTCTTCAAGTTTCTTGATTCTCATTAAAATATCTTTGACTCAAAAAATCAGCCAACTTTAGTAAAGATAAGTTTGCATTAAATGTTGCAAAATCATCATCATGACACTTTATTGACAATTTGCAAACTAGTCCTTCAACTTTTGGAATCTTTGCAAATTGGTCCTTAGAACTTAATTGCATTTGAATCCTTTTAGCAAGACAACTCATAATCATCTAGATCCTTCCCAATATGGCGCCACCATCTCTATAAATACCATACTCTCACTTTTCACTTAGTTTCTAATGCCTTTTTGTTCAAAACCCTAAGTTCATAAGTTCTTTAGTGATAAGTTTGTGAAGCAAGTTTCTTGGATTTCCTTTGTCATTGATCTTCAAGAGGTAAATCCAAATCTTCATTCTTAATCATGCCTATGTTCTTTAGTAAGTTTCTTGATTCAAGGTTTATATTATAGTTGTTCATCACTTTAAAGTTTCTAACCCTAGAACTTTGAAAAGTCATAATAAATTCTAGAAAAATCTAATGATGATGAAACTACTTTCTATCTTCTTGATATCATGCATATTATCTAAATCTAAGAGCATGATGTAATAAAAAATTTCTTTCCTAAAAACCTAGCCTTGGCCGAATCTATCAAAGTAGGTTTGGTAGAGTTTTTGTTCATGGTTTTCATTAATGATCTTGTTAATCAAGCTATTAGTATGTATGCTTAATAAATCCAAGTTGGTTCATTAAACTAAGAACTCTAACCCTATGAACATGTTGAGGCCGAATCAATGTATAAAAGAGATAGGAAGTTTTGAGTTTCAACTTTAGTTGTTTAGTCACTAATCCATGATTTAGGTTAATCAAGGATCATTAATCTATGACTTAATCATGATTAGGAATTTTAAGGATGTTGAACCCTAAAAGTCAGCCCTTGGCCAAAACCCTAACCTTAAAGGTTAGAGGATTTTTTTTTTCAAATTTTAGTCTTGTAATAAGTAATCTAGGTTAGTTAAGACTCTATTAACTAGGATCCAAAAGATGGCATTAAGAAGATAATCCTAAACCTATTTTCTAAGTTTTGGCTGAACCTAGCCCTAAAGTGTCATAGATGGTTGTCATTTGATTAACTATAGCTATGTTGTTTGGTTCAAGGTGAAACTATTAAGCTGTGGTGTGATAACGAGGATCGTCGTGTACGTGTTTCCGGTGCAAACTCAGGTGGGAGAAAGAACCATTCCATCGTCGGAACTGATAAGTAGTATATAATTTATAATAATGGTGTAGGACGACCTAAACCCTACTAGTGGTCGAGTAATCGACAATACCAAAATCGTATTGAAATCTTTTTCGTAAAACCAATGACGATTTGGGAATTGTAGGTTTATCGCCTTAGGTTAATTATTCATATTTGAGGATGTCTGAATTATTTACTTTTGACTGTTTGTGATACGTTGGTTGAGGTATGCCATCTACATGTGACATATTGTTTCGGTGTTTGAATAATTATGATATTGAGGATGTTTGTTGTCTGTCACAGCCGTGATGGTTGTCATGGCCAGGCCGTGACAGGTTCTGTTTTGTAGGATTCTTGCCTTTGTTGTCTGTCACGGTCGTGATGGCTATCACGGCCAGGCCGTGATAGAGTCTGACTTTGTTAATTATTTGGTTGTGATAAATTGCCTTGTAGGATATTGAGATGTTTGAATATTTTGTTGATTAATGTGTTATGCATGATCTGCCTGGGTTTAATACTATGCTTAGATTATTTTAAGGAAATATATATTGCTCGGAGGTATTTTGTTTGGGTGAGAGTTTTGAATATGAATTAGAAGTGCCTCGCTATTATTTTATAGAAGTGATGTGATATAGAGTGTAAGTGGAGGTTATGAGGAAAAGCTTGAGGTACTAGGTTGCTATTGATAAAAGTCAGTGAGAATCATATGTTGCATTGTTGTTCATAACCGTGTATTTGAGATACACGAGGTCCGAAGTTCTTGTAGACCGTTCCAAATTAGAATTTAAGTTGTGCAACTATAGTGTCATTGTTATGCATGAGCACCCTTGATAGAGTTGAGAGAGAGAACCAGGGTGTGCACCGACGGTACTGTGCAGCTATAGTGTCATTGCTTTGCATGAGCATTCTCACCATGGATGTACACCATGGATATGAATGTGCACCGGCGTGGGGAACGTGTCACTTGGACGACTGACTGGCATCCCTAACGAGGGATGTGTGACAAGAGTAGTAGTGGCCACGTCAGCATAAAGGTCTAGTTGCATGAGTTGAAGGGTAGAGGATGATGTTATAAAGTATGGATGATTGTAAATTGTGAGTGATGCATGTTTGTGACCGTTATTGTATTATGTGCTATGAATATTTTTCACTTATGATGATAGAACTGTTTCTTATCTCCCTATTTCTGTATTTTGGTGTATGTCTACTTTGTTACGTTAGAAGACCATGTGGACGACTATGTTACGGAGGAGATGGATGAAACCCCATACGAGACGGAGATTGTTGAAGAGTTGAACGATGTTCCGTATGAAGTTGATGCTGAAGAACCACCTACTGATCCTGATAATGTAGCGTAGTCAGTTTAAGGCCAGTGAGTCATATATGACGTTTTTGTTTTCCGCTAGTTATAAGCAGTTTGTTTTAAATAAGTACTTGTGTGGGATCCTACTGAGAGGATACCCTAATTAGTGTTGTGTAAAGTAAAGGATAATTATGCGTGTATTTATGTAATATAGTTTTGGTGTGTTTTATATCTACATAAGTTATATAATTATTAATTAAGTTTTAATTTTTATGTATTTTCAACCGTAAGCGCGCGATTAAGTAAATAAATATTAAGGTTTTAAGTTAATAATACAATGAGGCACAACGGGATGTCTCATTCTGCTTCTGCAGTGGATAGAGCAATTGTAGTTTGTCTTTTGCTTGTCCAAAAGACTAAGCTTGCTCCAATGAATTGACATCCTCCACTTGTGCTTTTTCTTTCTACTCTGTCTCCATCATAATCAGCATCGTAGAACCATACTAATATGTATTCTTGTGTTCTTAAATACATCAAACCAAGATTAGTGGTTCCAAGCATATATCTAAATATTCTTTTGGCAGCCTTGAGATGTGATTCTCTAGGATCTGATTAGAATCTCGCACACATACAGACACTGAATTGAATATCAGGTCTACTTGAAATTAAGTACAAGAGAGAACCAATCATACCTCTGTAAGTAGTTTGATCTACCTTTTTACCTTCCTCATCTTTGCCTAATCTTGCATTTACTTCCATGGAAGTTTTCATAGGTTTAGCTGTATCCAACTTGTATTTCTTTAAGATCTCCTTGGTATATTTTTGTTGATGAATGTAGATTCCATCATCTGTAGTATTGATTTGTAGACCAAGGAAGAACTTTAATTCTCCCATCATGCTTATCTCAAATTCATTCTGCATAAGCTGGGAGAACTATTTGCAAAGCTTTTCATTAGTAGCACCGAATATAATATCATCAAAATAGATTTGTACTATAATGAAATCCTTTTTAGAACTTTTTCTAAAGAGAGTTGTATCTACTTTTCCTCTAATGAAATAAATTTTCATAAGAAAAGAACTTAGTATGTCATACCAAGCTCTAGGTGCTTGTTTTAATCCATAGAGAGCTTTCTTAAGCTTATAGACATGATTTGGTTTGCCACTATCCTCAAATCCAGGTGGTTGCTTAACATATACCTCTTCTTCAATAATTCCATTTAGAAATGCACTTTTAACATCCATTTGAAATAATGTGATTTCATACTGTGCAACATATGACATAAGTATACGAATTGCTTCTATTGTAGCTACTGGTGCAAAAGTTTCAGTGTAGTCAATACCTTCTTGTTGATTATAGCCTTGAGCTACTAACCTTGCTTTGTTTCTGACTACCTTTCCATCTTCGACAAGCTTGTTTGTGAATACCCATCTCGTTCCAATAATTGACTTTCCTTTTTCATTTGAAACTAAAAACCAAACATAATTCCTTTTGAACTGATTTAGTTATTCTTGCATAACTAAAATCCAGCTTTCATCTTCAAGAGCTTCTTTAATGTTCTTTGGTTCAATCTCAGGTAGGAATGCCATGTTGTTTGAATCTTTAAATGTTGATCTGGTTCTAATTCCTTGAGAGGGATTCCCGATGATCAACTTTTTAGGGTGATGAGTTTTGAACTTCCAATCTCGTCTGGGTTCAGTCTCTGATGGTTGTTGAGCAGGTGGATCAGACGCTTGAATATGAGTTTCTGGATTCTCATCTTTCAAGCTATCATCAGTTTGATTGATTTGTCTTCCAAGATCTAATCCTGCAAGATCATCTTCTAGATATGATAGTTTCATTTAAGTCTTTAAACCATCATTAAATTCAACATGAATAGATTCCTCAACAACTTCTGTTCTAGAGTTGTAAACTCTAAAAGCTTTAGAAGTGTCTGAATATCCGAGAAATATAGCCTTATCTACTTTTGAATCAAACTTTCCAAGTTGATCTCTTGTATTCAAAATAAAGCATTCACATCCAAAAGCATGGAAATAAGAAATGTTGGGTTTTCTACCTTTCCACAATTCATAAGGAGTTTGATTCAAGAATGGTCTTATCAATATTCTGTTCTACACATAACAGGTAGTGTTTACTGCCTCAGCCTAGAAGTACTTTAGGAGTTTGCTTTCATTTAGCATTGTTCGAGCCATCTCTTGTAGAGATCTGTTCCTTCTTTCTACTACTCCATTCTGTTGAGGAGTTCTAGGAGCAGAAAAGTTGTGATAGATACCATTCTCTTCACATAATGTATTGAAGTGCTCATTTTCAAACTCTCCCCCATGGTCACTTCTGATAGCTGAGATACAGAATCCCTGTTCATTTTGAACTTTCATACAGAATATATAGAACTTATTGAATGACTCATCCTTGTGGGTTAAGAAGAGTACCCATGTATATCTAGAATAATCATCGACTAAGACAAAACCATATTTCTTTCCTGCCTTACTAGCAACACTAACAGTACCAAACAGATCCATATGCAACAACTGTAAAGGTCTGGAAGAAGATACTAGATTCTTGGGTTTAAAGCTAGTTTTAACTTGTTTTCCACATTGGCAAGAATCACATAAGACATCCTTTTTGAAACTTATTTCAGGTAGACCTTTCACAAGTCTATACTTCTGAAGCTTAGTTATCTGTTTCATACTTGTATGTCCTAGCTTCTTATGCCATACCCATCTTTCATCTTCTCTTGACACAAAACAAGTCACATTTTGATTAGTCAATTCAGTTAGATCAATCTTATAAAGATTTTTTTTCCTGTTTGCTGAAAAGAGAACTTTGCCATTAGTGTCTTTGACTATGCATGCATTCTTAATAAAGGAAACATTATATCTATTATCACATAATTGACTTATGCTTAGCAGATTATGTCTTAATCCTTCAACTAAAAGAACGTTAGAGATAGATGGTAGAGGTGATTTCCCACCAATTTCACCTATCTCGATGACCTTTCCTCTTTGATTTCCACCAAAGGTAATATGTCCACCTTCTTTTGGTTGGAGGTCTAGGAACAGACTTTTCTCCGGTCATGTGTCATGAGCAGCCACTGTCCAGGTATCATGATAGGTGTGCTTTTTGTCCTATTAAGGATATCTGCAACAGAAATAATCAAAGCTTTAGGTACCCATATTCTTTTGGGTCCTTTTTCATTAGTTCTTGAAGTTTTCAACAACTTCTTTCTTGTGTGAATACACTTAGGCGTGATATGTTCAGTTTTCCACAGTTTTTACAACTACTTTTGTAAGTAATAACCTTATCATAAAGAGTTTTAGGTTTTTTTCCTAAGACTTTGTTAGATACTTTATGATGTGTCTGGTCAATGAATCCTATACCAGTTTTATCAAGAGAGGGTCTCTGACTTGCTAATAACTTAGTCATATTATCTCTTCCATTGACAAAACGGAAAAAGCAGAGGTGAGCTCTTCAACCTTCTGTTGAAGTTTGACAACTTCTTCAGATTGTGGCGTCTCAGTTGTGATCTTGGCCTTAAGCTTTTCAACTTTAAGCTTGTTGTTTTCGTGAGACAGTTTGTCATACTCTTGAGTCTTATGTTCGTGCTCTTTTAGGGGTTTCACATATTGCCTCTTAAGTGTTCTAAAAGCCTTAGTTAAATAGTTAGATTCCTCAATCAATTCATCATAGGCATCTCGCAAATCCTTAAAATCTGAAATTACCTCATAGAGTCCGAGTCAGCATCTACCATGAGACATAGATTTGCCTCTTCGCCTTCTGCATCTTCATCAGATGAGCTGCCATCAAGATCTTCCCAAGTTGCCATTATCCCTTTATTTTTCTTTTTATATAACTTTTTGAAGGGTTGCTTTTGCAACTGAGGACATTCAGATTTGAAGTGTCCTGGATTCTTACATTCATAGCAAACAATAGAACTTTTGTTCTCTTTGAAGAATTTTTCTTTATTGAACTTCTTGAAAGGTTTATCCTTTATGAAATTCTTCTTCTTCCACAACTTCCTCATTTTTCTAGTCAGTAATGACATTTCATCATCAATGTCTGAATCTTCTTCAGAGGCATTTGACTCTTGATCCGATTCTTCAACCTTTAGAGCTTTTGAAGATCCTTTCTCTGCCTTGAGAGCAATGATCTTTCCTTTCTTATTTGAGCTGTCTTCATTCAGCTCCTACTCATGAACTTGTAAAGTTCCACGAAGATCACTCATTTGAAGAGTTGTGAGATCTTTGGCTTGAGTTATTGCTGTAACCAGAGGTCTCTACTGTTTGGGTAGACTTCTTAGATTTTTGCCAACTTTCTCAGCATTGGTGTAGATTTTTCCCAATGACTTCAGATTATTTGTGATAGTCTGAAATTTTCCTATCATCTGAGCAATGCTTTCTCCTTCTTCCATAGTAAATAACTCATACTTTCGTACAAGCATGTTTATCTTTTTTTCTTTTACTTTTGTCGTTCCTTCATGATTAACTTCTAGAGTATCCCAGATTTCCTTAGCAGATCCATACACATGGACCTTTTCATATTCTTCCTGACTAAGAACACACATCAAGGAATAACTTGCTTTATGATTTAGCTGTGGATATATGCCTTGACAGGTATTTTGGTTTTGATGATGAGCAAAAGAGGAATTTCAAGTTCAAGGACCAACACGCAAAATCCAAAGCTAGAAGGATCAAATTGCAAAAAGCGTGAAAAGGACCAAACAAACAAATACGGGGGTTAAAAGGGAAATTTTCTTTTATTGTATTGTTAGTTTTAGATAAAGTGTAAATAGGTGTGTGTCTCTCAAAGGTTAAATCACACACACACACACACACACACAAATCTTCCTTGAAAAAGGTCTTTGAAATTAATTTTACCACATCTTTTTAAGACCTTAAAATATCTTCAAAAACCATTTTACACGAAAGATAATTGATTATGGTAATCGATTATGCAGCTCCTAAATGTGCTTAAATGAGTTTCCAAAATAACAGAGCTGCCAGGTTTTTGAAATTCAAAATTCGAACAGGGATAATCGATTATGGTAATCGATTATTCAACTCTTAATTATGCTTAATTGGGTCTTTAAATGATAGAGTTGTTGGCTATTGAAAATTCAAATTTTAAACTGATATAATCGATTATGGTAATCGATTATGTATATTTTCAACACGTTTTAAACTCATCTTTTAAATGGTTTAAATATGCTTTAATGGGGATTTGATTCTGTCTTAGCCGTTTAGTTTAAATTTTGAAATATAATCGATTATGACTTGGCAAAAATTGATTATTGTTTTTCAGATCAAAAGTCAGAGGCTTCATAATCGATTAGGTTAATCGATTATGTTTAGTTGATTCAGTCTGAGCTTTTTCACTGAGACCATGTAATCGATTATTGTAATCGATTATGACATGACTGTTTCTTCATGCGCCTTTTGAATTTGGTTAAAATAATCTATTGTGCTTTTCTAATAATCGATTATGGTTCGTGAAAAATGAGTTTTCAAGAGTTTTGACCTAATCTTCAAAGAGATATATATTGGCCTTTTGCAGAGAAAAATACACACAACACCTGAATGAAATTTTGTGAACATTTTCTCTAGGATTTCTATACTCTTGAACAAAACTCTATACCACTCTCATACTCTTACACTTGCATATCAATATATTACTTGAGAGAGACATACACACCATATAGGTGATTGTTGTTAAGCTTCAATTTGTTTTATATCTGCACTTGTGAGTGCTTTCTGATTGTAATCCTTTTGGTAAACTTTTGTGAGTCGTTATCTCATGTTTTTTAGACCCTATCACTGGGGGATCGTATTGTCCCTAGTTTGAGAAGAGTTTCGTTGTAAAGGTTCTAGCTACGCCTGTTTTAAAAGCTAGGGATTGATTGAAAACCCTTGGTGGTATTGCCTTGGGGACTGGACGTAGGCCACGTGGGTAGTCTGTGGCCGAACCAGGACTCGTCGTGCCAATTTTCTTACCCTTAACCCTTTTACTTTTCACTTTGTTTTCCAAAAATCGTTTTTACTTGCACGTGCTTTCATTAATTGATTTCAACAAATATTTTTAATAACAGAAGGTTTCAACTTTATCAAGTTTTCGAAAATCACAATTCACCCCCCTCTTGTGTTTGGAGTCACTTGTCAACAAGTGGCATCAGAGATTAACTCTTGGATATAAAGGACGACACCGTCTCAAGAGGAAAGATGACTTCAAACAATTTTTGTAACGAGGGTTCTTCTGTAAACAGACCCCCATCTTTCAATGGTGAAGGGTATGGTTACTAGAAAGAAAGAATGAAAATATTTTTAGAAGCTAATGACATTTATATTTGGGATGCTGTGGAAAATGGTCCATTTGTCCCCAAGCACGAAGTTAATGGTGCTTCGGTGGATAAACCGAGAAATATCTGGACCAAAGATGATAAGAAAAAGGTCCAACACAATTTGAAAGCTAAGAACATCATCACTTCAGCTTTAAGCTATGATGAGTTCTATAGGGTCTCAAATTGCACGACCGCCAAGGAGATGTGGGACACCCTTCAATTGACCAATGAAGGTACTACCGAGGTCAAAAGGGCTAGGATGAACATGATGACCCATGAGTATGAGCTATTTAGGATGAAACCTGGTGAAAGCATACAAGATATGCATAAATGTTTCACTCATATAATTAATCATCTTAGGGCTCTTGGAAAAATGTTTTCAAATGAAGATTTAATAAACAAAATTCTTAGATGTCTAAATAGAAGTTGGCAGCCCAAAGTAACTGCCATTCTGAGTCAATGGATTTGTCTTCTATGTTTTTGGCTACTTTGTTTGGTAAATTACAGGAACATGAACTAGAGCTGAATCACCTCACTGAAAGTGAAGATCATGACAAGACGAAAAAGGGGCTTGCTCTTAAGGCAAGTATGAATGAATTCATTGATAAAGATGGCAAATTTGATGAGCTTGAAGGACTTGATGATGGAGATGAAAATTTGAACTTGATGGTCCGAAAATTCAAAAGCTTCCTGAGGAACAAAGGGAGAGCTTGTCAAAACTTCACTCCTCAAAAGAAAAGTGAAGAAGAAACAAACTCCTATACTCCAATATGCTTCAACTGGAAAAAGAAAGGCCACATTCGTCCTGAGTGTCCTCTAGCTAGAAAGAAAAATGAAAGAACGGAAAAGAGACCACAACGGGATAAGAAAGGTAGAAAGGCCTACATCACATATATGGGAGGACAACGACACAGATTACAACGATGATGAAGAAGAATAAGAAGCTAATATTTGTCTCATGGCCAATCATGAGGATGATGATGATGAGGTAATGGTTGATGAAACTATTCTTGATTTATCTTATAATGAATTACTTGTTGCTTGTGAAGAATTAAATGATGAAACCACACGTCTTAGAAAAATAATTTCTTCATCAAGAAAAACCATTTCTAGTCTTAAATTGAAAATTGTCTCCTTGAATAAAGAAATAGAAGAAATCAAAGAAAAACAAGTTTTACTGAAAAAGACTTCAATATGCTTGCCATGTAAAAACAAAAATAATGAAGTTTCAAGTTCTAGTGAATGCAAGGTTTTGAAAGTGAAAATTGAAGATTTATATAATACTCTTTCTAAATTCACTAATGGAAGGGATAACCTAAATATCTTTCTAGGCAATCAAAAAGGAACCTATGATAAAGCCGGTTTGGGTTATCACCCTAAGTTGCATGAAAAATCTTTTAAAAGGTTCTTTAGCCCAACAAACAAATCTAGTAGTCCTTTTGCAAAATGTTTTCATTGTGGTGGAAAAGGACATACTGCCTTTATTTGCAATGCTAGAAAGAACAACAATTTAAAGGGAAAGAAAGTGTGGGTATAAAAGGGCAATGTGCCCAAGACTAACTCTCATGGACCCAACATGATTTGGGTACCAAAAGTTAAAAATTGAATCTGTTTTGTAGGTGTGCTTGAAAGCAAAGAGCACAAACTGGTATCTCGATAGCGGATGCTCCAAGCACATGACGGGAGATAAAAACAAGTTCTCCTCCCTCACACTAAAGAAAGGTGGATATGTCTTCTTTGGTGACAATAACAAAGGTAGAATCTTGGGAATTGGGACTGTTGGTAAAGGTCCTAATCCTACCATAGAAAATGTTCTCTATGTTGAAGGTTTGAAACATAACTTGCTTAGTATAAGTCAACTAAGTGATAAAGGCTATAATGTTGATTTTCACGTTCTGAATGTTCATCACCTTCTCTTAACTGCTTTTTAACAACAACAAAAAAACGAGTACCCTTTTCAGTAACCTTATATAAAATGTTATTTTTCCAAAGGCGACCAGTGTTTTAAATAAGTTTCTTTTCCGCAACGGGTAACCATGTGATGCCGGGTTTTAGGGTGTCGCATTAGTTGGTATTAGAGCTAGTCGAGTCTTTCGAGAATGTTTGGGTTTAGGTCTGTTGTGTTGAAGTTGTGTTTTTCTCTATCTGGATGTTGTTTGAATTACTTCTTTGAGGTAATGTGTGATAAACCATGGTTCACATCCCTTTCCTGGCAAATGCTTGCCCGAAGAAGGATTACAGGTGTAACAACTGTGACCGCGTGGGACACTTGGCAAAGGAGTGACGTGCACCGAAGAGGGAGCATTCTGTCAACCATGCCAGAGTAAACAAGCCAACCGTTAAGGGAAGAGTGTATACCATGAGTGGTGCTGAGGCACCGAACTCCGCTGATCTTGTGCAAGGTAAGTGCGCCATTGCTGGTAATCTATTGTCTGTACTTTTCGATTCAGGCGCAACTCATTCTTTTATTTCGATGGATCATGTGAAAATTCTAGACTTTCCTATTTCTTCCTTGCCATATAATCTGATTGTTTCTACCCCAACTGCTGAACCTGTGACTGTTAATTCTGTTTGCTTAAACTGTCCTATCATCGTTCAGAATAGACATTTCCTTGTAGACTTGATCTGTTTGCCTTTAGTACAGTTAGATGTAATCTTAGGCATGGATTGGTTATCCTTCAACCATATCCTAATAGATTGTGCTCAGAAAACCTTAATCTTTAGGGAGGAGATTTCTGGATTTTTATCTGCTAGTCAAGTAAGAGCTTCTTTGAAAGAAGGAGATCAAGGTTACATGTTGTTGTTTTCCTTGGACGTCGAGAGCGAGTTTGACTTGGAATTTGTACCTGTCGTTCGAGAGTTTCCGAGGTTTTCCTTGAGGACGTACCTGGATTGCCACCTGTTCGGGAGATCGAGTTCGCGATTGATCTGATTCCAGGCACTGGACCAATATCCATAGCACCATATCGCATGTCGCCATCAGAGTTAGAAACCTTGAAGGACCAACTTGAGGAACTGATGAGGAAAGAGTTTATACGACCTAGTGTGTCACCGTGGGGAGCTCCAGTCCTGCTAGTAAAGAAGAAAGATGGAACGGCTAGGCTGTGTGTGGACTTTCGTCAGTTAAACAAAGTCACGATTAAAAACAGAAATCCTCTTCCAAGGATAGATGATCTTATGGATCAGTTGCATGGCGCTGCCGTATTTTCAAAGATATATCTGCGGTCAGGATACCACCAGATACGAGTAAAAGCAGAAGATGTTTCTAAGACAGCGTTTTGAACACGCTATGGGCATTACGAGTATTTGGTGACACCGTTTGGAGTGACGAATGCACCTGCTATATTCATGGACTATATGAATAGGATCTTTCGTCCCTTTTTGGATCAGTTCGTAGTCGTCTTCATTGATGACATTCTGATCTATTCTCCGGACAAGGAGACTCATGCTGAACACCTTAGCACTGTTCTTCAGATCCTGAGAGAGAAACAGCTCTATGCGAAACCAGAGAAGTGTGAGTTTTGGTTGGATCAAGTTCAATTCTTGGTTCACGTAATATCCCGTGAAGGAATCGCTGTGGATCCGATGAAGGTCGAGGCTGTTTTGGTATAGGATGAAGAGAGATGTAATGGAATACATTGCTTCTTTTTTGGTATGTCAGAAAGCCAAAGTGGAACATCAGAGACCAGCAGGAATGTTACAGTCTTTAGATATTCCAGAATGGAAATGGGATGGAATCTCGATGAATTTCGTGACCAGTTTACCAAGGACTAAGAATGGTTATGAGGCTATATGGGTAATAGTGGACCGACTGACTAAGTCAGCTCACTTTTTATCAATCAATATGAGATACTCTATGGAGAAGGTAACCTAACTGTACATCGGAGAGATTGTTAGACTGCATGGTGTGCCTTCGAGCATTGTTTCAGACCGAGACCCGTGATTTACATCGAGGTTTTGGCAGAGTTTGCAAAGATCGCTTGGAACAAAACTCAGATTGAGTTCCGCATATCATCCGCAGACGGATGGACAAACGAAAAGGATAATCCAGTCACTAGAGGACTTGTTGAGAGCTTGTGTTTTGGAGGATGTCGGGGGTTGGGACGAGTCCCTACCGTTGATAGAATTCACCTACAATAATAGTTTCCATTCCAGCATTGGAATGGCACCTTATGAAGCCCTGTATGGTCGACAATGTCGGACGCCTTTGTGTTGGTACCAGGATGGTGAGAGTTTGCTGTTGGGTCCAGACTTCGTGCAACAAACAATGGAAAAGGTAAAGATGATCCAGGAGAAAATGAGGACTACTCAGCCGACAGAAGAGTTACGAGGACAAGAGACGACGACCTCTAGAGTTTGAGGAAGGCGAACATGTATTCTTGAGAGTCACGCCAACGACTGGGATTGGCAGAGTACTAAAGTCCAGAAAGCTTACACCCAAGTTCATTGGACCCTACCAAATTCTTCGTCGTGTAGGTCCAGTAGCTTATAAAATATCTTTACCACCCTTTCTTTCCAATATCCATGATGTTTTTCATGTCTCTCAGTTGAGAAAATACAATCCTGATCCATCACATATCATAAAGCCTGATAAAGTATAGTTAAAAGAGAACCTGTCCTTTGTGACTTCGCCGGCACGAATCGCGGATAGGATGACAAAGCAGCTCAGAGGTAGGCAAATTCCTTTGGTCAAAGTCATTTGGAATGAGACAACCGGAGAAGCAACGTGAGAAGCTGAGAACAAGATGAAGTTGCAGTACCCTGAGTTATTTCATGGTACGTAATTTAAAGGACGAAATTCTTTTTAGAGGGGTAGAGTTGTAACACCCTATTTTTCGTATGCTTCTTTATCAATAAATACATGCTTTAATGTGTTTATTTTTGATAAAATCCAAAGGATGATTTTATTTAAAATAAAATCATTTTGTCATGTTGTTTTACCGTATGAAGTCACAGTAAAATCTTCGGTCGAAAATTCAGACGAAAACCGATTTGGGTTCTCACTGCCAGTACAAGTTTACTGAGCTAGAGACAAAATTTTAATTCGTGAACGAGACGGTTAGTGTTTTTATGATGTTTTGTGTGGGTTTGGAGTTTTTCGACAAATCTTGTTCGGGGCCAAATCTTAGGGATTTCCCGGGAGAAATCATCGGGAAATACATTCGGGGAAGTCATCTGATACGCAATGTAGCAGAGCATCAAGAGGATGAAGTGACTTGATGTGAAGGCTATGACACACCTCAAAAAGTGAATCTAGACTTTTTTTCTTTTCAAAAACTCACTTTTTCATCTTTCTCTCTCCAATCACATCACATCACCTTAACTCCTTATCCTCTCTACAAGCAACCCACCTTTCTTCTCTTCTTTCCCCTTCAAAACCGTGGTCTCTCTCCCTCACTCTCTATAAATACTCTTCATTTCCACACTTCATCACTTTCCTCCATTTTCTCACATTTTCACTTTACTACATTTCTTCTTCTTCTTCTTCTTCTTCTCTCTTACAAAGTTTGCATTTTTATCAAGCTTTTCTCTTAGAGTTCTTCATCAAAGTTGTTTATCTTGTTAAGGGTAATACTTCTATGTAATTATTTTTCAAAGTTTCATCTTTTATTTCAAAGTTTTCTTCATATGTTCTTTATGTGCTTTTAACTTCTAAAACCTCTCAAAAATGGTAGAAAACTCCTTTTGAGTTGAAACCGCTTTCTATATTCTTGTATTTACTCATACTATCACATACTAAAAGATTGTGTAAAACAAAGTTTCCTAACCTCTTCTTTCTAAGGAGGCCGAAACCATGTATATGGTCTAGATGAATCTTGTTTCAACTTTTACATGTATAAGTTTGTATTTGAGTTTCATTTCCAAGATGATCATGGACCAAGGCTCTTTTATGTTAAAGGATGCTATGTCTAAGTGATTGGAAAGTTTAAAGATTTTTACCCTATTTTTTTTGTAAAGACCTAAACCAATGAGTTTTAAGACAATGGTGTTTAAGTTTTGTTTTCCAAAATGATCATGGATTAAAACTCCTTGATATAGGAGGATGCCAGGTCCAAGAGATTGGAAAGTTTGAAGATTTCTAACTCCTATTTCTTGAAAAGGCCGAAACCTTCAATGGTTATGGCAAAGATATTGAGTTTTGTTTTCCGAAGTAATCATGGACTAAAAAGCTCCTTATGTTAAAGGATGCTATGTCTAAGTGATTGGAAAGTTTAAAATATTTTCTTGCTTTATTTTCCTATGATGGCCGAATGTAACATTTGACCTAGGATGTGTTATTTTATTTTGTTTTCCAAGATGATTATGGATTAAAGCTCATTCAAGTTAAAGGATGCTATGTCCAAAAGATTGGATGATTTAAAGATCTCTAACCTCACAAACTTGTTAAGGCCGAACCTAAGAGTTCATGGTCTAAGACATTTGATTTTTCATTTTCCGAAATGATCATGGTTTCAAGCTCCTTACTATGTATGGATGCTAACCTAAAGAGATTGGAAAGTTTAGAAATTCCTAGCCTATTTATCTATGCTTGGCCGAAACCCTAAGTCAAGTACTTAGTGGGATTTTTAATTCAGCTTTGTTAAAAGATTGTTATTTATGAACTTCTAGCACTTAAGGATCATAGATCCAAGAGTCGCATAAATTTCAGAAACCCCTAATCCTAGTTTATTGTATGAACCGAACCTATACCTTGTGGTTAGTGTTCTCGAGTGATTTTTAACTCATGATTTTATGTTGGTAACCTTAGACTTCCATCGCCGGAGAAGCGAGGACGTTCGTGAACCTTCTTTTCAAATCCAAACTCTTAACTCCGACGTTAGGTAAGAGGGGATTTCCTAAATATATTCAATAACTGTATGCATGTGTGTAGGTGTTTAACTGGATATTTATGTGTTGATTGAGATTACTTGGTTATCTAATGTACTTGAACTGTTATGCTATTATCTGATGTTGAACTGTGCTTGTTCTAAATGTTATAATGCATATTTGTGATGAACTACTTTCAACTGTGATATTAGCATTGAACTGATAGCATATACTGTTGTTGATTGAAAGTTTGCTAAGACAGACTTGTGTCTGTGCTCAATTGTTATAAGGATTAAAAACCTTAATAAGCTTTGAAGATGAATGGATTGGTGTTCTTTTCCAAAAGCTCATTAACTTAAAGTACTTGTTTTAAATGTTGAAATGGTTTTGGTGAACTATTGTTATACAAGAGAAAAATCCTTTTCGAACTATGTATCTTCAAGTGAAAACTTTCAAAATTATTTGGCAATATCCTATTGGGGATTTTCAAAGATAAAAGTATTTCAAAGATGCTTTACAAAATATTTTCAAAGAAAATGTTTTCTCCTAAATGTTTTAGAAACTTTCCGATAGCCTAGATAGGTTATCGAGGATTCGGTTTTGAATTTGATTTTCACTGACCGAAAAATAAGCACTTAAGAAAGAAAATCTAGTACGCGAGACGTCATCTCTAGCATTCAGTTATACGCACTTGATCTTGGATCAGTGTTAATTCGGGGCCATGTGTCCTATTCATGATGTTCTGGACTGAGGGTCCAATTCTCGAAATCGAGGACAGTGCGTTCTGATTTTGTTGTTGTGGACTGTGTGTCCTAATCACGTTGTTGTGGAATGTGTGTCCTAATCACGTTGTTGTGGACTGTGTGTCCTAACCACATTGTGAAGAACGTTGTTAAAAGTGAATGTTGTTTTCTACGACCACAAGCCTAGGACTGGTGCATCTGTCTCGGGCGTTGTGATTGAGCATTCGGACTGTGTGTCCTATGCTTCTAAGTTTTCTAGTGATGGGGAAATGATGATTAAGTTGTTAGCTTTGAGCTGCGACAACGAAAAAGAATGAACACAAATAAAACCTT